>CAMXCT020000031.1:255000-318618 GCA_947184155.2 Cladocopium goreaui | reverse complement strand
AAACGTAGGGTTTGCAGCGAATATGTTATATTATGTTACAATTACACATGAATGGCGGACGAAATTACTTGTTCATTTTCCTGCCAGGCGCAAATTAGGGTCGTCCCCTATCGGTAGTGATAGTTTCTGTGTTCACAGGCTTTGAGGCGACTCATGCAAAACAGGGGTATCAGTATAGGGTCGTCCCCTACAGTACCGGTGATGAAGGTTTTGGGCATCTCTCAGCAAGGCTAAGGCGAAGAAATACTAAACAATCAATTTGCCGGTTACTCATATAGTTACGAGAAACCCTAAAGTATTTATTACTGAAGTTATGAACCAACTTAGCTATCTAAGGGGCTAGGGGGCCCCCACCTTGCGGGCGATATCCGCAAAATTGCTTGGTCTGAACATCTATAGGGTGAAAACGAATCCCAATGAAATATAATCTGTCCTACAGGATGGCCCCCCCCAATTATAAGTTGGTTTATAAACCATTATAACCCCCATTAACTATAGTTATATCTACCATAAACCATAGTTAAGCCACTTAAAAGGCAACTGAACGCTATCTTGAGGGCCCCATCCTGTACTATTCTATAAATGGGGGAGCGTATACCCCAATTTCAGACAAATTGCATTTTTTGTACAAGGAAAATGATGAACTTGTGGATGTAGGTGAACTTGCAAATGTGTATGTATGATAATTTATCTTCAATTTGCAGAACGGTTTGCCCGCTTTAATGTGAAGAAAGGTCGGTACCTGTAAATGACAGAACCCTGCTCCAATGCTATGTATAACTTGAAGTAATTCATGGTATAGTACGTACAATTATATGCAAAATACAGTAATACCATCTTGAAACAGCCCCAAAATGAAGGTAAGTATAATAAACAATCAATAGCAAATGGACTGCGTATGATGGCTTTGAAATCTTTGAAGACAAGATGATACAAAATGATAATATGATACAAGCACATACAAGTACAATGTCAATGCTAGGATACATAAACCCTGGTTGGGTCTGGCTTCTTCATTCTGGGGTCCCCAAAAGGTGTTTTTTTCCCCAATGGTGCCGCAATGGTGCCTCTATCAATCAAGGAGCTTGTCAGGGTGAGTTATACTCAATACGATGTGTCCAATTTCTGTAATGTGGGAAACCCAATGCCATCAACCATCCCATATTGCGCACTTTTTTTTGGGGTCATTTCAAATCATCCCACGCAGGGGTATACTCAATGATCATAAACCCTAGCGAAGCCTGAAAACCCGGAAAACTGACGGAATCTGACATTTTTTCAGTGTTCGCGTTTTTTTTTAACCGGTGTTGGAACTCCTCCGCCGGTGGAATTTGGTGTGAGAAATCTGTTCGGACATGATAATGCGTTTCTGGTACGTCTGCTTAGGAATTTGTCTTCCCTTATCTTCCCTTGCTGCTTGCAACTAGCCATTTCTATTTGGCACAGTCTGGTTTTCTTGTGGGGATTGATTGATGTTTCCAGCACTCGTTTTTGTTTGGCATGATAGGGGCATACTTGCCACTTTGGCCACACAGGTTCTAAACGTTGCAGGGGCAGTTGCTAGGGTAAAAAAAAACAAACACATGTGAGGACACACGATGTCTCCAAGACGATTTTTCTGCTTGGGTGATATATTATATACATATATATATATATATATATATAATTATATATTTATGCATGGCAATCGGAGCCACTACACCCAGAGAAATCCAAAAATAAAGCCAGAGAAATTCACAGCCGGACTACAAGTAGGTGCGAAAACACCCGGAGAAAGAGCAAGAATTCCCGGAGATTGTGTGAGAAACACGCGAGAAAACCCGGAGAAAATGCATGTATAGTCAATCTTGTGTCAACATGAAAAACCTGGTGTTTCATCAACAAACCTTTTTCCAAACCAAACGCAGCACCTGGTGTTTATGAATTTTGACTCCATCTATCGAAAGCAAATACATTTTGCCAAATGCCATTCACACACGGAGACCCTTGGGTTCCTTGGGAAGTGCAAGTGTCAGTGAAACGTGACAACCACATGAAATACATGCCGGTAACATGGATCCCATCAATATACCCCCTTTTTGTTAGCATATATACCAGCACCATGGATCCGTCATGGGATGAAATACATGAATATCAATTCGGTGTTTTGGATCGTTTTGGGATACCCTCTGGTAAACTGTCACATAACTATGGAAAATCACCATGTTTCATAGGAAAATCCACTATTTCTATGGCCATTTTCAATAGCTATGTTAAATTACCAGGCCGGGTACTGCTTAAACACCACTGCCTAAAAATTGCCGAACCCCTGGTGCAGGCTTAAGCCCCTGGATTCATCCCTGGATTCATCATCCCCCGGTGAAGAACGGGGAACATGACGCATATGCTAAACATCAGCATGACTTATTGCTGGATAGTGGTTTCAACCCCGGTAGTTTCATATTGTAATATATTAGTATTATATATGATTATATTATTAATCTCCAAAAATCGAATAAACTTCTGCCATGATGACAGACTATGAAAGCTGCAGTGATAGTTCTCGGAAACTAACTACTCAACCATTGACCCACCCCTGACAAATTGGAAGAAAAACGCACACAATAAAATCATATAAATTTAAAATCGTTCTTTTTGCAGATAACAGTCTCCATCTCGTGTAACAAAGTTCGTTGGCGCTTGTCGAATGCTACGCGGCTCCCATGTGACAGATGGCCCAGATGGCAGTATCCACAGGCATCTCCCAAGTTGCATCCTCCTTCTTTGGCAATTCGGATGCATGGATGAGCGCACAACTGCGGATGGCCACGGCTCCCATCATTCACCGGGTCGGGTGGCGCCGCACAAACCGCACGCTCAAGTGTCATCGGGTTTATGGGCGGTGCCATGGGTCGGGCTGGAAAGGTGTTCAACGTCTTGTGCTGCAACTGGGCCACATAGTTCGCATCGCGCGCGGTGGCATCCTGCGGTTCCTGCCAAGAACATGGCATAAGCAAAGGACGCTTCAGCTGGTTGCTGAGGGAATCTAAAGATCTAAATATATCACAGTAATGATACAGTTTCATCAATTCCATGGCTTACGCATATCAACGCACTCTCGTTTCCATGGCTCACGGGCAAACACACATGGCCAGTGGTCATGGTCCATATAATGTTGTATCCTCATTAGTAGCTAGGTTCGCTATTGTGCAAAAATAAAATAAAAAATCTGAACCCATGCAATGTTTGGTAGGTTCGCTATTGTGGCAAGAAATCTTGGGAGACCAATTTGTTTTGAAAAAAAAATGAAAAAAAACAAATGACATTTCTTCTGGGAAAAATCGTGTTTGTCTGCGTTTCCCCAAAGAATCAGATCGCTTGTTGAACCCTGATTAAGGAAGATTTTGTTCCACAAATTTCTGAGGCAATGCGCCATGAGAGGGTCCAATTCACTCTAGTAGGTCTGTTCTCAGGGTTCACAAAAGCAGCACAGTGTTCCAGAGCTGATCCTGGAGCCAAGAGAAGAAAGGTAGGCCTTTTCCAAAAGCAATTGCCAAGTTCAAAGCGCAAGCATTTCCAAAATGAATCAGATCGCTTATTAAAACCTTGTTAAAGAACAGTTTTTCCACAAATTTGCAAGGCACTGGGCCATGAGAGAATCCAGTTCACTTTGGTTTGTTCTCAGGGTTCACATTTGCAGCAAACTTTTCCAGAACTGATCCTGGAGCCAAGAGAAGAAAGACATGCCTTTTACAGAAGCAACCTGTTCTTTCTCTTTCTCTTTCTCTTTCTCTTCCTCTTCCTCTCTCTCTCTCTCTTCCTCTTCCTCTTTCTCTTCCTCTTCCTCTGCTTCTTCCTCTCTCTGTTCCTCTTCCTCTTCCTCTTCCTCATCCTCTTCCTCTTCCTCTTCCTCGTCCTCGTCCTCTTCCTCTTCCTATTCCTCTTCCTCTTCCTCTCTCTCTCTCTCTCTTTCTTTCTCCCTCTATCTCTCTCTCTCTTTCTCTTTCTCTCGTTCCCTTTCTCTGTTTCTTTCACTTTTTCTTTCCCTTATTACATGTTTAACGTAATCGACATGCTGAACCCCACTCACTACAAGTACTACAAGTACTACAAGTACTACAAGTACTACAAGTACTACAAGTACTACAAGTACTACAAGTACTACAAGTACTACAAGTACTACAAGTACTACAAGTACTACAAATTATCACATGTTCATCGGCCAAAAACAGTTTTAATATGTTTTAAGTTTCAATTAATTATAGATTTCAATTATAGCCAAACTTAAGTGCAGAGTTTTTGTTTCCTGGGGAACCGCTTTATTGCGCCCAACTCTAAAGAGGGTATAGCTATTGTTGAGGGGGGGGCCTACACAAATCAGGACGGAACACCCCTAGCCATCCACCATCGCCTCCTCTTCGCTCCACGTTGGGCATCCCAGCAGGGGAAAACTTCGAGACCGCCGTAGGCCCTCCACTGGTTCCAGCGGCTCCTCGTCGATGAAGGTGTGAAGGTAGCGAAGCGTCATGGCCGTCATGGCGGTCATTGATCAAACATTGATCTATCATGAAACTGGAGCCATAGCCAGGCAATACCACGCGCATTGCTGAAAACCTGCATCAAAAGGACATATCTGGAATATGATAGAACATGTATAGCATACCAAATACATGGCACATTGCAGCCAAATCAACTGATCCAACTAAACTTTTCCGAAAATATCCGCAATTCGCCATGGTGAGCTTTCAGGCTTTCAGGGGCTCCTGGTTACCAAGTCACCTAACCCACCTAACCATGCCCCAAGTCACATGGCAACATTGCACCATGACACCCTGATGATTTCGGCCAGTACCCCAGCCGAGTCTTCCAAAGCTTCCCAATTGCTGGATGTGGTGCTGGCATGCCCACATGATCCCATTCATGGAGCATCATGGAGCTATGTTCTCCACGGGGCACGTCTCCGGGTCTGCCTCTTTTCGGTTCATGACCTTGGGCACACGGCCCAAAAAGGCCTGGCGCTCCGCCGCGGTCAGGACGGGTTGAGGTATCTACTTGGGAATGTCATGGGTACTTTATTAGATAAACTTGGGATAAACTGACTAATTAAATATGGGATTGTAATGGGAAGAGCTACAGTAAGTATGACTATGACTACTATGACATCAAATATCTACAACCGAGGGATCATCCCACGACTCGTAACTCAATTGTACGTAACCATAGTTACGACCCATTTAGAATATGCAACCCACTGAGTGGGGAGTTACTATAACCAGGGTTACTAACCACTTGCTAAGTGGGACGATCCACGTATTCCCAGGATCCAGTTGGTCCCCCTTGCATTCGAATGTCGGGATGGCAGTTGAGATCCAGCTGGCAGCTTGGAGCAACATCATCTTTCCCCAAACCCCTGGTTCACTGCTCTAGTGGCCCCTTTTGAATTTGGGGACCACATGGAGGGTGTCATAAATTTCGGCGGATTGCTGGGCCATTTTCCATAGCTATGTTAAATAACCAGAGAGTATATATTTATGTCTTTATAAGGCCTTTTTTTTACGTGGCTGAATCATGCTCAAAATCCTCCGTAGGTTTTCCAAAAAGGTGTGATGTCCAAAAAGCTTTCCGAAGGCACCCCCCACAGTTGTACACTGCCAGGTGGGGATGTCCAGAAAAATAGCTATACGTCCTGCAAAGCTCATTGCGCGTTCCCATAAAAAGGTCCCCATTTATGATCGGATACCCTCTGGTAATTTAACATAGCTATTGAAAATGACCATTTATAGTGGATTTTTCCATTAAAAATGATGATTTTCAATAGTTATGTTAGTTTACCAGAGGATATTTATGGCACAGCAATTCTGTTGTTTCACCAGTCGACTCACCAAGTCTTCCACTGGCAGATTTGGCCTCCAAGATCTGAGTTTTAGACCCCAAGTTTTCTATCCACCAAGTTACTCCCATCTTGGGGTTTTGCTTCCATCCCCAGCTAGAAATCCTGAAGTTTTCTGAGTTCTCAAGGTTTATGGTTTACAGAAGACAACCAACCAAATTGCTTCTCAACCCTATCACCCACAAGTCCACCATTTCAACCGCGATACGCCCATCATACATCCACTAATCGATCAACAGAAAAGCACAAAACTATACAAAACTTGAATCATTCCACAGTAAAACCGCATAAAATATCCTATAAAGTCACAAATTCTGATAAATTCTGAAGATTTCCGAAGCCTCCAAGCTGCCCCTTTTTTGGCCCCTTTTTTGGCCCCTTTTTTGGCCCCACCGACCTCCGCCATCTGAGCCACCAAATCCTCCGGTCGAATGGCTGCGCCCGAAGCGATGCGCGGCTGCACCGAGAGGATGATACCCAGGAACTGCCGCGCCGCCTGAGCCCAGCCAGGCCGGATCCACCGGTGGCAATTGTTTCATAGCCATAGGATCCATGGTGCTGGTAAATGTATGGTAAATTGATGGGATCCATGTTACCATATATTGATGGTAAATATACCCATAGTGGTATATATATATATATGTATATGCTAACATAAATGGGGTATATTGATGGGATCAATGTTACCATATATAGCAGCACCATGGATCCTATGGGATAGCTGAACCAAGGACCGATGAATTAATTGCAGGGTTTGACGCTTCTATGAAGATATGGGCTGCCAAATGGGCCAAAACTTGGGGGAATCTATCCAACAAAATATAGAACATATTCGGGAAAACATGTGATTAATATAGGGATTTATATAACCGAAACAACTACACAGAAACATGTGCAAAAACGTAGAACTTGGTAGATGTACGAGTATTTAGCAAATCTAGAAACACAGTGACAAAAAACGAGAAACACTTGGGGACAAACAAACGGGGATCTAAGCAGCCAAAATGAGGATCTAATAGGCAAAAACGTGCCACAACTTGGATCTGTGCAGGAACGTTTCCGGGTGCACCAACTTCATGAGAGACAACTTTTCTCCTTGATTTCCTCGTTTCAGCCAGTGATCCTTTTTTGATGGGGTTCAACACATAACAAGCCTCCACTTGTTTTTCCTACAATGATGGAACCCGCAACCAAACATACATAGGGGGTTAAGTACGTCCATAGTTGTGTTTTTTTTGCGGGTGATTTGGACTTTCATCCACTTGCAAATAGTACACCCCAATCATTGCACTTGGATGTTCTCAAATTACTACGTGATTTTCCACGTGAGCATGGTTGGTTTCCAGAATCGCGTTTCAAATGGAAAGAACCCTTGGGCATTTCACCCTTTTGCAGGTGAGTCGGGCCCCAAGAAATCTGTTTTCTTGCATGGAATGGCCCAACGCCTCCATGAAAATCATCATTTTTTGTGTGGCTTAAACAATGCCATCGGCACCATCCCCCAGTCATCATCATGTAAATAGCTTTTATGTTTACCCTTCCCAGTCATGGGTGGTTTATGGCATTGTTTTAGCCACATTAGAGTTTGAACCGTGGGTAAAACATGAAAAAACCACCCATTATATATTTATTATTGTTTTACCCAATGGGTGATTATTGTTTTACCCAATTTTTGTTTATCCATATTAATGGGTGACTACCCAATGTTTTACAAATTAATTAACACTGTGATTAACATATAATGTGGTTAAAACAATCATAAACCATCCCCCAAATCACCATTTTTATGGGTGGTATAATCCATTCCCAAATGGTGTGGTTTATTAATGTTTTACCAACATAAAACCATAAAGAAACAGTATTAACCACTATTAACCTTGGGTAACATATTAATAAACCACCCAATAATGTTTGATTATGATGGTTTTCCCACATTACCATTCATCACCATTAATCACGATAAAACCATAAATAACCACTATTCACTATTAACCAACATCAACCAACATAACCATTATTAACCAACATTTACCATTATCCCATCCCATTATACTGGTTTGTTAATAGTTATCCCTATTATGGTTTATTAATCCCCATTAAAGCAGATAGTATATTCCCATAATAACCTATCAACTATGATGATGTGTTTTTTTGTTTTAATGACTCATTAATCAGTATTAATCATTATTAATCATTAATTAATCATTATTAATCATTATTAATCAATATTAACCATTATTAACCATTATTCACCATCATTAACCATTATTAACCATTATTGACCATGATTAACCATTATTAACCATATATATATATATATATTCATATCAAATGGTTGGTATGCTATTCATACCGTTCATTAGTCGTCCCCACAGGCGCCCCCGGTAGTACGACTGAACGACCTCTGTCTGTGCCGTGATCTGCGCGTTGGGGTGCAGGCCAAAGACCTGCCGGAAAAGGTGCAAATTTGTCGTGTTTTCATATGGAAATTATTGATATTATATTGATGAATACTATATATATACTATATTATTATTACTATATATATATTTAAATATTATACATATATACTATGTATATATATATATGTATACATATATATACTATATATATATATACATAGTATATATTTTATGAGGCTATGTTCAAACACAGGCAAGTTTTGCGGTCAAAACTCTCGCACACCGGATTAGTCTACGGAATCCGTTCAGGTTTCCAGCGGAGGAACTCCGATTTGTTGGGTCAAATTCCTGTGTTTATTGGTTAATGTAATTCTAGGGGTATCACATAGGGGGATGCTACTATCATCTACTATCCCCCATAATTGTAGGGGTATCCTCCCCTACAAGTCCTAGAAACTCATATGGCGATGGAATTGGGCCCTGGCGATGGGAACTAGAGGAACCAAGATCCCCTGTAATTAGCCATTGTTTTTGTTGCCGTATCACAATCCCCTTCAAATAACATACTCCACTGAAACCTTGCTGTTGTCCTGGACCTCTTCGTTTTGGAAGTGATTTGATGCGATCTGAGGGAATTTCAAAAAAGGATGGAATTTTCCAAAATAGTTAAACATAATAACCACACCGTAGTACCTTAGTCGCAATTTGTATTACTTTCCAGTAAATTGGCATAGACACCGAAGACCCACATTTGTAGATCACTATCTGACCTGGAAAAAAAATAGTGTTTTCTGAATTTACCTGAGGTTGCTTGTCCATCCCCAACATACCTCCATCCATGCCAATTACTTCCTTTTTCAATTATTAAATCACACATTCATCCACAATCATGATCAGCACCCCGCAGCCGGTATTGATCCAGTTGTTGATACTAATTTCACGTGTATAAGTATCCTATAAGATATATAACGTAATCTTCATCATACCAGAACATGTTGTTTTTTTTTCAGATGAAGGAACTTCGCACAATGATATTACATGATATTGCATGATTATATATATATATTGATTATATTGTAAGTTATATTCTATTAGATAAATATCATTAGTTATATATATATATATATATATTATATGATTATATATATATATTAGTAATGATACCATTTATTATATATGTATATTACATTATACTAGATTATTTAATATATATATATATATGTGGTACAAATATTATCATTCTATTAGTTACTTGTATATATATATATACACACCATTTTCTATTAGTAATTCGGAGATCTTCATTTCTGTGAACAAAATCCAAACATTTGAACGGTCGGCCGTTCGGGGATGCTTACGGCGATATTATTCGTGAGGTGTCCAAGCATTTTTCTTCGCCCTCTCCAACAAAAAACATGTAGAACAGTCGTGAAAATCACTATTTTCGTGCGTTATGAGTATATTTTGGTAATTCATTCCTGACCATATTTTTGCTATTCTATATAGTAGGACTTGGCTTTTCTATACGTTTCATTACTTTTCCATATGTATAGAAACCAAATAAATTCATTACTTTTCATTGCTTTTCTATATGTATACTTTTCATTCCGTTCTATAGCATCATTTATTTGCCATGTCTTTTTATTTTATATACTTTTCATTACTTTTCATAGTAGGAGTTGCCATGGCCAGAAAAAAAACTGCTCTCCTCACCTGCGGGTCTTCATCCATGGGTAGTTTGCGCACGTGTTCTCGCACCTGGCGTCACACGTCCAACAGGCAGGGAGCCGTGAAGAAAACCGACCGCAAACTGGTTATTTAATGGTTTGCTATGGAAAATCAATGGTAAATTATGGAAAATCATGGTAATTATGGAAAATCATGGTAACTTATGGTAAAATCAGTAAAATTTATGGAACAACATCCTAAATTATGGTAAATCATGGTAAATTATGGTAAATGATGGTGAAATATGGTAAATTATGGTAAGTTATGGTAAATATCACCAGTGTCAATTTGTAAATCATATGGTAAAGTATGGTAAATCGTCATGTTTGTCATCAATACATAGGCCATCTTTACCATAGCAAATTGTTAAATAACCAGAGGGTATTCCATCCCGTTATACTCATTGGAGTATCTCCAACAAAAAGTGTGAAACATCTCCAATATAACAGTTCTGAACACTTACCATCTGGTTATTTAACATAGCCATGGAAAATCACCATTTTTCAGTTCGGTAAACCATCTATATATATTTCTATGGGCCATCGAAATCCCATGGCGATGTTAGTCATAACCAGAGGGTAACCGTTCCCAACCAATCCATAGGGGTAGTCATGGCTCAACTGCTGCAGAAACGTCTCAGCGTCTCAGCTTCGCTTCAGAAGTGAAGCTAATGAGGCCAGGGGCGAGTTCGGTTTTTCAACATGAGCTGTGCATTTCACCTGCATGGGAAATCACTATAACCCATGACGGATCCATGGTGCTGATATATATATATGCTAACAAAAAGGGGGTATATTGATGGGATCCATGTTACCATATATAGGATACATGGATCCTATGGGTAATTCATTAATTCATACAAGAAGACGGGAAAGTACGTTATCACCAAGAAAAATGATTCGATTCAATCACGCAATTAGCAATCGAATCGGAGTCATCCTTCTAACCTCATCATTCTGTATGAATAGTTCAGAAACACGCCATTCCGGGATGGTTCCCCATGATATTTTCACCAGCGTTCACCAGGTTCCAGTGGGTCACGACATGATTTTTCCATATCATCCCCACAAGGGCCCCCCCAGTTACAGGTTTATATTACGACCTCCATGAACTAGTTCGATATTTCATTATACGTATTATCAACATATTATCAATCCTAGTGAAATTAGAGTTACGTTCACCAACTTAGCTATTACCCATAGGATCCATGTATGGTATATATGCTAACATTGGGGGTATATTGATGGTAAATGTTACCATATATAGCATACATGGATCCTACAGTATGGGTTATAAATCAGCTATAAATCCCGTTCAATCCACATCGGTGAAACATGTTGGTGAAATCAGAACATATCAGAACTGTCCCATGGTTTTCCTATGGGGGACGGAAGCTTCGCTCCGCGGAAGCTCGACCTCCTCGAGTGACCCTTCGTTCGGGCAAGTGTAAGCATCCAATGGACTCAACTTGTAACCGTCCTCAAGCACCTGAGAGGATGGGATGTGATGAATTGGAACTCCATGATTGTTTCCATGGTTGCTTCCCTGAAAAAAAAACATTTAGAACATTATGGATGATCCAAAGACGATGATTTTCCATATCTATGTTTATTTACTAAAGGCTATGACCCGGTGATGGGGGATTAGAAGCCATTGCACAATGCATGGGATTTGATATGATTTGATTTTTTGGTGACTAGACTCGACCTCCAGTGATCAGATATGATCAGATAACTAGCAATCTAAATAATCTAAATCTCTGGCAGCAGATACTTCTATTCCACCTGCAGGCTGTGGCTGTCCCACTGCAGGCCGAGGGAACATGCTGATGGATCCATGGCATTTGGGGATGAAAAAATTGCCCATATTTTTTGTGGGATACGATGGGAATAACCAATGAATAACCAATTGTTAATCCTTACTTACACTAGCCATGGAGTGATTTGACCCAATTCTATAGCTAGTTCTAACGGGTTGTAATCCGTTTAAGACTAAACAAGCAATCTGATGCCAATCCTGACTCCATGGTCCAATCAACCAACAGATTATGTTATCATGGTTTGTTTCACCTGGTGGTCTGATGCCCATCTCTAGTTGGATTAGCAAACAAATAACATTCCTCTTGGTGGAAAACAAACATGTGACTATAGTCCATCCACCAGTTGATAGTTGAGGCTACAGTATCCTATGTGTGACTGAGTTACAGGTTATGAACCGACCGAAGTTACTGGGTTTTCCAGGTGAATGGTAAGTGGCTTGTAACCGCTGAGATTTAGCAAGGAATGTAGCCCAGTGATCAACGCGGCTAATTCTGACATCTATATCTATATATATATAATATTTATATGTTTTCCAAACTATATCCCGATGTTATCATAATATTGCCACTAGATTCATCCATATTCCATGCTTGAGCCATGGTGACCAGCCCCCATCCAAACTTGACTCGTTCGAACGGCGGACCCCCTCGTTGAAGTAGCGTTTCAAGAAAGCACTGATCAAGCGAACATCCTGGTGCCGCAGGATCTGTTTGTTTTTTTTTTTTTTCGAACATGAAGGTGGTCACCAATCAACCAGAAAATGAGGTGCTTTGCCAAAAAAATGTTTTCAACACATAGGGATACATAGGGCATTGAATTTCGCCAAACAAAGATACACCGAATCGCCAAAAGTTCTTTCGACCGGAAAATTCATTGGGATGACCACGAATATTCACATGGGATGACAAATGTTGTAGTTCCATCCACCCAATGCTCATCACGATTGAGTAAATGATATGCAATTGTATACTGATGCTACTGTCATGGTACATCTTGGGAGCGTCTCAATGAAGGCATAGGAAGATTATGTAAATATATTGTAGATAGATAACACCAAATCGACAATGTTTGTTAACAAAACGATTAAGTGGTGGTTTGGGCAAATAGCACACCTTATTTGACCCCTTGCCATCTGGTAGGTTCCGCAACCTTTTTTAATCAACATAGAAGTAGGAAAGTGTTCCTCATGTGTAGACAACATGTTCCTTAGGAAACCATGGGTCTTCCGCATCTATGTAAACGTTTGATGCTAGATGTCAGATCCACCGTAGACTGCACCTTGTCATCTGTCACTCGACCACCGTAGTTCACCTGTCGCTGGTCAAGATGGTGATATGCAGAAGATATGATGAGGATCTGGGTTAAAGAATGGATAGTTTTTGGTGATTTCACATAGCTATGGACTATGGAAAAATCACCATTTCTGATAGATATATATATATATAATATATAATCATCTTGAAAGCACACTGTTAAACTACCAAGGGTATCCAGTATGACATACGGAGGTCAAATCATAAACATTGACCATATCCGAAAATTGTTCACATCGAATCGTTGCTAATGGTGAGATTACAGTTGATACTTTGAGAAACATAGAGCGGTTGCTGGATCCAATAATTCACTGGATTGTTTTAAGGAAAAATCTACAGGAAACCATGGTTTTTACCATCAAATATAGGGCTTTCCTGCAAATTTTCCCATCATCCAATTCTATGATATAGACCTATGCAAAAAGGAACAAATATGGTAAGGCATGCCATTGAAAGAACGAACATCATGCGGATGTGTTTAACATGGGTATCCGCCCCAACTTGTCGCGAATTTCATGGGGAAGAAAACCGTTTCAAACCAAAAACAAAACTATAAAACAGCATGTTCAGAGAAAATTATGTCATCATGTCCAAAACCCGGCACGGTATCATGGCATCGGCAGCCGTTTTTTCCATCTGCGCTAGTTGCTACGGGGGCCAATGCTCATCCTTCAGCCGGAACTGCCTTGAGGATTGCAATGACCAAGTGGATCAAGTTTGGCCCATATTACAATCTGGTTATGACTAACAGTTCGCCATGGAAAGATCCACCATTTTTAAGTTCGGTAAACCATCTATTTCTATGGGCCATCTATACCATGGCTATGTTAGTCATAACCAGAGGGTAAATGGTATTTTTGTCCTACTTAAGTTCCAATTTCCTGTGGGATCCATGGAGTTCTTTGAGCTAACCTTAAAAATCACACAATTGATTTTCCATTGAATGGGTATACTAAAAGTATACTAATATACCATCCACCAAATGAACGTAGATCCCTGAAAATGACCATTGAATCTTGAATAGATGGACACTCATCTTCCACCCCCCGGCTCAGTGCAGGGTCTATGATAACTTTTGGAGGGTACATATTGGTATATCACATATTAGATCCCCATCAATGAGTGATATATTAGTCTTAGCATATATTACTTTAATCCAATATTATTTATATCAATAAATACTCCAAGTGCCTGCGTTCTGCTGTTGCACCCTAGACCGAGCCATGTTTCAAACGACCCGGACGACTATGTGACGACGCTCAGTCGTCGCCGCCACGGAAGAGGTAACAACCTGCTGTGCGGCTGTCAGTATAGATATATTTATATTATTATATAACTCTATTATATTTATACATTTATATATATAACTGTATTATATATTTATACAATTATGTGTATAATATATATATATATATGCTAAGTTCCCAGGGGGGTCACTGTTCGACCAGGCACAGCGCTTCCTTTTTCAGAACCTGCTGCCGTGCCTTCTGATCTAAAATGGCTTTCGCAGCCAAACAAACAGGAACCTCCAAGAACACTCAGTGTCCGGAAGCCCCTGTTGATGGACGTGAGGGGTGGGATGGAGGGAGCCGAAAACTCCGGCGTTCCCCCCCTTTACACCGCATATACTCCCCGGGTCCGAGAAGAACATATGCTAAGTTCCCAGGGGGGTCACTGTTCGACCAGGCACAGCGCTTCCTTTTTCAGAACCTGCTGCCGTGCCTTCTGATCTAAAATGGCTTTCGCAGCCAAACAAACAGGAACCTCCAAGAACACTCAGTGTCCGGAAGCCCCTGTTGATGGACCCGCCCTTCCACGCGTCCCTGACTGGCTCACGGATTGAAAATAGGCAGTGGCCCGTTGGAGCTTGGGTCGGGCGGCCTGTGGGAGCGTAAGAGTGGCCAGTGCCTGCAACCCTGTGTCCAAGTAAACACGAGCTGTGGTCACATGCTGCCATCGCCCTTTTGTGACGAGCTGATCCAAACTGGATCCCGCCCGATAGGTGCTAGAGGCCCCTCCTCTTCTCAGGCTGTACGGGTAAAAGTTGCAACCTTGTAAGTGCAAGGCGTCCACGAGCGAATGCCAGAGAGACATAAATCGTTGCCTTGAACCCGTCCATAGCAAATCGCCAGGTTGCTTCTTTTGAAGAAGTGCCCTGAAAGCCTGGAAGGTGATTTGCTCGGCCATTTCGATGCGTTCCAACGGCAGGAACAAGCGCTTGCCTCCCTTGGAGGGCGGCAAGTAAAGCACCCCGGCTCGGTCTCCCATGACCACATCTTGGGCTTTGATTTGTAAAAGCTCGCCGGTGCGTAGAAACAATGTGAACCCGACGACGAGTAGCCACCCGAGTTCCCACTGTTGCCATTTGAAAGCCTGTCCTGCAAAGGCCATCAGAAGCTCTGGTGTTAGCGGCGTGGCCCGCTGAGGAACCTCAAGCTGGTTCCACACCTTTACGAGCTTCCATGACCACGTCAAGTGGTGCTTTGTTTCAGGCCTGTAAAATTGAATGGCAGCTACCACATAGTTGGCCGCTGACTTGGGTGACCCGCTCTCCCACAAGTGCTCTATGTACTCAGAAACCATATCGTCAAAAACGGGCAGCGGGGGCAAAACAAAATTCAAGTTGAAGTTGTGAAACATTCTGAATTCATTGAAACATTGTTGGTATCTGTCCTCAGTTTTCCTGCTGATCACTTGGTGCCGCAACTTTCCGATCCGTGCTCTTTGTCGTTTACGATCCTCTTGGGAGACCCCTGCTGCTATGGCTAGTCGCTTAGGGCTCATATTCTCGGCTGGGCCCGTCGGCCGGATTCTTTGCACTTTCGACGTAGGCCAGAAGGGGCCAAACGCCGCCTGCAATTTGCAGCGCAGCGAACTTCCTCAAGAGGCGGTTCAACGACTTTGAGCTTGATCGGCCCTTTGTGGCTACCGCCAGGGCCACCTGGCTGTCAGTGAGGTGCAGCGCCCTGCAGCTCCCGAAGGCTTGATTTCGAAGCCTCCGCTCAAAAGTATGCACCAAGGCTCGGAGCTCCAACACGTTGATGTGATCTTTCTCCTTGAAGGGGAAAGAGTGCGACCTGTGCCACACCCAACGGTGGGGCTCGACCGACCCCCGTGGGAATGAGTCGGGCCGGTAAAGGGCGCTGATGTCCAGCCGCACATCGGAGCCTCTGAACTCCTGGCGTCGGACATACGCAGATACCAACAAACTGCTGAGTTTGTTCTCATCATGCAACTCGTCCGCAAGTAGCTTTGAACTGCGGCTCTTTCTCTCCATTTCCTCTGCCTTGAGCGCACCGCCGACACTGATGCTGTCATCTGTTCGGCTGAGCTGACTGGACTCGCCACTGTCCTCCACGAGGGGAGGCTCAGTGGCAGGGCATCTTGTGATTTGTTGAGCCATTGAGAGCTGCACGATCTCCTCAGCTCCTTTCCTGCTTTTTAGCCCCATGGTCGCCAGGGCATGATCCAAGAGGCAGGCCACGCTGTTGGTGTGGAACGAATTCCCCAGTGCTGAACACTGCAAATCCTCTGCGGCTCGCCTTTCAGCCTCACGCGTGGGCGGTTTCTTGAGCAATTTTGCCGTGTGGCCTGGTTGGTATCCCATGAGGATCTCCCGCTCCTCTGCCACCAGGGGCCGCAGGGCGCACTCAGGTGTCAGCACCATGTATTCATCCTTGTAGGTGTATGGAGGGTACCTGAATTGGTCAGCCTCCCACCGTGCTACACCAGCTGGCCCCGTCTCGCTCAACCCTGCTGGGTCTGGCGGGGGCCTGGCCCGCGGTATGGACCTAGTGAAGGTGGGGAACCGCGCCTTTTCACTTCGCAGTCCCGCCTCCCACTCACAGTTGGGCTGAAGGAACAACTCCAAGGGCTCCTCCTTGGCTTTGTACACCAACTGGGTGTAATCCCTGTGCAAGATGACGCCAACATCATCCTCAGGCCCCGGCTCAACTGAAAGCCAAAAGAGGCGTGGTCGGCGGGCTCGGGACAGGTACTGGGCGTCCACCATCACTGGCTTCATCTTCAGCTCCCTTGACATCTCCTTTATGTCTGCGGAGTCGGCGATCACATTTTCGAGCAGCTTCAGCACCCACAACTTTTTCTCTGCTGCCACTTCTTCGACTTCTCTGAAAATCCGGCTGGCCTCATAAAACAGCTGGGATCTTTCATCGGCCAGATGCTGACGCCGGCTTGACAACCGGGAGAGTCCCTGACAAGGGCTCCCTCCCCCTACCACAATGCCGCTCGCTTCTGGCACTTTCTTGAGGAGTTCTTTGATCTCCTTCTTGCCAAAGTTCTCCACTTTGCTGTAGAACGCCGCTCCTGGGTAGGTCCTCCGGAGGCGTCTCCTACACTCAGGGTCCTTCTCCACAATCCCCAAGTGTTTGTAGTGCACCCCTGCCTTCTCAAGCGCAAGGGTCAGTCCACCTAACCCGGCAAACAGGTCAATGACCAGGACGTGCTCATTCTCACTCAGCTGAGTGGGATTGGCCCGCGTGGGTCCTTCCGGGATGGCACTGGACTCCAAGATTTCTTTCACTTCCTCTTCTCCTGCTCTCGTGAGGCGAGAGGCGTAGCAGACTCCTGCTCCAGTTTCGCAGGCGTCGCTTGCGGTCACTATGGGGTCCACTGCTGCCTTCAGGTCGCATTGTGTCAAGGGGAGCAGAACCTCCATCATGAACATCTCGCTCCTCAGTTCTTCCGTCACCGGGCAGTTTTGAGGCCCATGAGCGATTGCTCGAAAAAGCACTTCCAAACAGGAAAATAAGCAGCGGCGAAACTGAAGGATATGCACTGCTTTCCCGGCATAAACCTGTAGCGCCTTTCGGTGCACAGTGCCCTGTCGGCGGATCCACGTTCCCAGGGAAATGAGGTCCAGGCATCGCTTTGTGGTGGTCCTGAGGATCCCCCTCTTTCCATCAATCAAAGCGCCCAACCTCTCTGCCTTCTGGCACCTCACCAGCGCTTTTTGGGGGTTGGTGGGGATACCCCACCACTCATAGGCTTGTCTGAGCTGCTCCTGTTCTGCGGGTGGTCTACCCTCCAGGTCAGCCACTGCTTTGGCTGAGATCTTCTCCAAAATGGTGGTGTCATCCAGGTAGATGGACCAACCTGCGCCTTCATCCAAATCCGGGAAAACCGAACACCTACTAATCTCAGCTAGGCGCGACAACCCAGCACCGCCTCTCAGTGGAGAGCCCAGTGCAATGCGCCGATGAGCGGCTTGCATGATGCCAACGGAGCTATGCCAGCCCATCGGCAAGGCGGACAAACCCACATAGGTCCAGTCCTCTTCCGGGCGTCCAACCAAGTGTCCCGGCACCGGCTTGGCCAGAGTCATAAACGGCCCCCAAGCCTGCGGCATGGCGAATAAATAGAAAGCTGACACCAGATCCTCGCCGCTCACTAAGAGCTCTTCACCTTCAGACACCATGATCCTCTGGAAGCTGGCTGCTCCTGTTAGGGTCTGGGTGTCCCCATCCAACTGGTGAAGCAGCCAGTTTGAAGCTCTGAGGTCTATGATAAGTCTCAGGACTTCTTCCCCAGAGGGCAGCTTCTTGTCCTGCTTCGGAACCCCAAAGACTCCGTTCAGCACATGCTCGCCTTCCACAACCACAAACTTGTCAACCGGCTTCACCAACTTCCGCTGATAGAGGGCTGCTACAACTTGATCCCATTCTTCATCCACGCACATCACGCGTGGCTTTGGCATGACCTCAGGCCAGTCCTCCCGGATCAGCAGCTCGGGGTGCTGAAGCGCCTCGGCCATCTCACTGGGCACTAGCTCCAGGATGTCAACCAGCCCACCGTGTTCGGGGCTCGGCAATCCAGGAAGGATCTGCCGCAGAGTCACCCATTTGGCCTTTTCTACCACTTCGCCTGTGTAGGAAATGCTCAGCTCACCTATCTCGTGTTCCCATTCATGGAGGGGGGTCCTTGGGACACCAACCTTTTCCTTATCATCAAAGAAAACCTTGAGCATGTCCCAAACCCGGATGAGGGCTTTTTCCTGAGCTGCTGTCGCTTGGGACCCTGGCCAAGGTGGCTGACTCTTCTCCCGATCTCCGTGGAGATAGTTCAGTCCCAGAATTGCCAAGGCGTGCCATGCTTTCAACCCTTCCAACCGCCGAGCCTTCTGGGCCTTGCTGCGGGTGTCACCTCTCTCTCTCCATTGACCAGCTGCATCCTTGTACTCCCCAGCGGTTATGATCATCTTAAGCTGTTCAACGTCATCATGCCACAAAGGAAGGGGGAAGAGGTTCCGCACACGCTCCTCCCTGAGCTCCGTGGCTTGCAGGTTCCACTCCATCAACCGCTGAAGGGGGCTGGGTGAGTGCCATATTTGTAGGGTCAAATGGGAAGCCATCTGAGCTGCCGAGAGGCCCGTCCATTCATGCTCATCGAGCCAATCTTTCAGCAAGCTGCTGACCTGCTCCTCCAATTGGGCTGCAGGTTCGGCCTCAAGTAGGCTGCCGTGCGACTCTTGTCTCTCCTCCAGCCTTACTTCTCTGATCCTTTCGGGGTGCCTTTGCTCCACGGCTTCCCCTTTCCCTTCCGACCTTTCCAAGGGCCTTTGCCCTTCGACTTCCCTTTCCTTCCGTTGGGCCTGGCTTCCGCCTCTTCTATGCTCACGGCCCTCGGACTGGTCAGGTCCTCTGTGGGTACCCCCTCGGGGGGCTTCACGGGTTTCTCTTTCACCGCCTCTCCATGAGGAGCTGGCAGTGCTGCCCGCAGTGCGCTCCTGCGAGAATCCCCTTCTTTGCGCTCTTCCCGAGACCGCAGGTCGACGAACTTCACCCTCTGGTTCGCCAGGGTGTCGGCCGCGCTTCTGGCCGGGCTGTGGCGACCCTCCACGGGCCGTGTGGGGCTTCGGCTCTGACTCACGGGTCTCCCTCCCACAAGGGCTGACCCGCTGCCCCTCTCCTATTTGCTGAGTTTGCCACTCTTTTGAATGGCTTCCTTCAACTTCATCTGTCTCACCTCGGCCTTCGTTGCGATCTCCCTTTCTTCTTCTCTTGACAGCATGGCCCCGGCTGCTGGTATCAGTTCGTAGTGCCTCGCCAGGCTCCAGTGACCGTCCTGGATCGCCACCTCCAAGGCCTTGAACCTCTGCATCAAAAGATCGAGGGTCTGCAGAGTGCGGCTGGCCAGTAACTCGTCCAGCGCCGTCGCCAGGGTGATCAGCTCTCGATGCGCTCTGACTCCGATTTTTGACGGTGGTGAGGCGGTGAGGATGATTTGGTTCAAGTAAGCGAGAACCTTCTGAGACTCCCACGCGCCCTTTTCGAGACCGGTTTCGGCCTGACCCGCTAAATACCGGCTCATCCGCTTTAGGGCCATTTCGGTCAACCGTCCGGGCTTCTTTTGGGACAGGCGCCACAGGTCGCCTCCCCGGACTGAGGACGGCCGAAAAAGTGACCCTGAACTTGTGGCGCTGGAGCTTCCTGAAGAACTCCCCGAGGAGGGGCTGTCCTTCCGCCTTCGGCCTCTCTCGGCCTTCTTCTTCTTCTTCCTCTTCTTTTCTCGTTCACTATCCTCTCGCCCCTTGTCTTCTGCCTTCTTCCGTTCTTGGTCAGCCAACTTGTCTTCCAGGCGCCTACTCCGCCCCCTGCTGCGGGACCTTCTTCGGGCCTTCCGTTCTTTCCGGGGCTCCTCTCTGTCACCACTGCCGCGCGCCTCACCCCCAACTGGGGCAGGAAGTGCCGTCACGGCCGCATCGAGGCCAGTGCCTCCTGGGACCACGGGCCCCCGTTCTTTGGCTTTCTCCTCAATGGCGGCTCGGCCCAGGGCGATACCTTGATCCTTCAAGTATGCCTGGTCAACCATGACCTGCGGGGTCAATAACCGCCATCGGTCCACATGAATGAGGATCCTTCGGTCCCCTCTTGCCAGCCTCCGCTTGCAGGCCTTGGCACTGCCCTGGCAGACATGGTACACAGCACCTTGGCTCAACTTGTTTTGAGCATACCAGTCATAGTAGGGGTCTGATGCCAGGCCATGCTCGGCTGTAAACAGCCCTTCTGCAGTGTCTTCCCAGCTCAGCAGGCGCAGCACTCCCCGGCCTTGGCCATGACCATGGTCGTCATAGCAGTGGTACTCAATCAACCTGCCTGTCTCGAACATATCTCGGGCCACTTCTTGGGCACGTTGCCCCACATCACTTGCGATGCACCAGTTGCACTCGCTCAAAGGCCGCCCCAGACGCAGGCATGTGCCTACGTCCTCAACGCTCAAGCCTAGCTGCCGGCCTAGCGCCAGCAGTTGATCCATCTTTCTCACAAAGAGGATCGGGGAGGCACAGCCACCCACGAGGATGCCCACAGGGCTCCTGCCTGAGGTTGGAGTCTCCTCAAGAGACCGGGGCCAACCTTTCTAAGACCACAAAAAGCAGATATTTGCACTTCAGGCACTTAATGAACTTATAAGTATACTATAAGTTACTATTATCCTCCTAATATCTTGTTTAAATATGAGATCTGAAAATATGTTCTTTTAAGTTCCTCTAAATTTTTAGGTGAACTTATAACATAATAATGAAGATATAAGCAAATATAGGCGGTTATTATTTGCAAGTAAGTTAAACGAAGCGAAAATAAGTGAAAATAAGTGAACATAAGTGAAAATAAGTGAAATAAGAGAAAATAAGGATGTTTTCTTTTTTTCGGCATTTTTCATGGATGATTTACAGGAATGTAGATGTGATCGGATACTGCCTGGAAAGAGTTTCTTTTGTAGGGAACAGTTCTCTGCAGGATACTGCCTGGAAAGATTTATTTCTTTAGGGAACAGTTCTCTCAAGGGTACTGCCTGTTTTTTTTTATTTTTCTGGTAGGGAACAGTTCTCTGCCGGTTACTGCCTGGAAAAATATTTTCTTATAGGGAACTATTCTCTGAAAAATACTGCCATATTTTTTTTTTTGGTGGTATAGTTCCTCCCAAGAAAAAAATGTTTTGTGTTAAGAACATTTCCTGTGAAGGATCGTTTTTGGAAATGTCATGAAGTTTTAAAAGAATAGATAAAGTTCTGGAGTGCATGCTTCCTGGATATGAAACGATGTCAGGCTAAAAAATTCTCTCAACAACCTTTCTTGCACAGAAGAAGCAAAGAAGCTTAGAGTTGCAGCTGCAGAAAAAAAATGCAAGAATGAATCAAACTGTTGAAAGTCATCTTCATCTGCTTCTGGCAACTTTGACACATTGGCATGAATATGATGAACCAAAAGAAGAAAAATCAAAAATTTAGATTCTCTTTCTTTTTTGGTTTTCTAATTTTTCTGGATTCTAACTTGTTTTGGCTAGATTTTTTGAATTCTATTTTTTTAGGTTTTCTACAAAAATATGGATTCTATTTTCTTTAGGATTTTCTAAATTGTCTGGAGCCTATTTTTCTTTGATTTCCTGAATTTTCTGGATTCTATTGTTTTTTGTTTTTATATTGTTTTCTGGATTCTATTTTTTTTTTAATTTCTGAATTTTCTGGATTCTGGATTTTCTATTTTTTCCAGATTCCATTTTTTTTTGGTTTCTAAATTTTCTGGAATCTAGATTTTTAAGATTTCTGAATTTTCTGGATTCTGAATTTTCTATTTTTTCCAGATTCTTTTTTTTTGGTTTCTAAATTTTCTGGAATCTAGATTTTTAAGGTTTCAAATTTTTCTGGCTTCTGAATTTTCTAAATTTTCTAGATTCCAGTTTTTTAGTTTCTAAATTTTCTGTTTTTTTTTAGATAAATTTCTGAATTTTCTGGATTCTGGATTTTCTATGTTTTCCAGATTCTATTTTTGTTTGTGGATTTTGAATTTTCTGGATTTTCTGAATTTATTGAATTTTCTGAATTCTGAATTTTCTGAATTATATATATATATATATTTATATTTATATATAAATTCTGAATTTTCTGAATTTTCTGAATTTTCTGAATTTCTGAATTTTCTGAATTTCTGAAATTTCTGAAAATTCTGAATTTCTAAATTTTTGAAATTTTCTGAGTTTTCTGAATTTTCTGGATTCTGAATTTTCTAGATTCCTTTTTTTTGGTTTCTAAATTTCTGGAATCTAGATTTTTAAGATTTCTGAATTTTCTGGATTCTGAATTTTCTAGATTCATTTTTTTGGTTTCTAAATTTTCTGAAATCAAGATTTTTAAGATTTCTGAATTTTCTGGATTCTGGATTTTCTATTTTTTCCAGATTCTTTTTTTGGTTTCTAAATCTTCTGGAATCTAGATTTTTAAGATTCTGAATTTTCTGGATTCTGAATTTTCTGAATTTTTGGATTTTCTGAATTTTCTGAATTTTCCAGAAACTATTCAATACAGAAACTGTCAATTCCTTAAATTATATTTTCCAGAAGCTGTTCACTACAGAAACTGTTTTGTCCTTAAATTATATTTTCCAGAAACTGTTCACTACAGAAACTGTTCTTTCCTTAAATTATATTTCACAGGAAGTTTTCACTACATAAACTGTCCTTTTCCTAACAGTATACCTTACAGAAACTATTCACTACAGAAACTGTCCTTTCCTTAAATTATATTTTCCAGAAACTGTTCACTACAGAAACTGTTTTGTCCTTAAATTATATTTCACAGGAAGTTTTCATTACATAAACTGTCCTTTCCTAACAGTATACCTTACAGAAACTATTCACTACAGAAACTGTCCTTTCCTTAAATTATATTTTCCAGAAACTGTTCACTACAGAAACTGTTTTGTCCTTAAATTATATTTCACAGGAAGTTTTCACTACAGAAACTGTCCTTTCCTTAAATTATATTTCATAGGGGGTTTTCATTATAGAAACTAACCTTTCCTTAAGTTATATTCATCAGAAACGGTTCACTACAGAAACTGTCCTTTCCTGACAGTATACCTTACAGAAACTGTTCACTACAGAAACTGTCCTTTCCTTAAATTATATTTCACAGGAAGTTTTCAATATAGAAACTGTCCTTTCCTTAAATTATATTTCCCAGAAACTGTTCACTACAGAAAGTGTCCTTTCCTGACAGCATACCTTTCCTGAAAGAAAGACAAAACATATCATTTATTCCAAAGGAAAAAAACCGACGGCTAATTTCAAAAAACGTATAAAAGAAAAATACATCGTCTATAATCAAATCTGATCCTAAAAAAATAAGTGAAAATAAGTGAAAATAAGTGAAAATAAGTGAAAATTAGTCAAAATAAGGAAAAATCACTTCTATGATAAGTTCATATAACTACTAATATCTTCATTAAGTGCCTAAAGTGAAAATATCTGCATTTTGTGGTCTTAGTTGGTTGTGGCCTTCCTTTTTCTTTTTCTCTTTCTTTTTTCCCTGGAAGCTAACCCTGACTGGGTCTGCTTCCTTTTTCCTGTTTCCGTCTCCTGGCCCCCCTAATCTACAGAGATCTAGGGGGCCAACACACCTCAGGCCAAGCAGCTGGGCACAACCCCAACGGGGTCTGTGCCCAGCCGTTCGACCCTCCTGTGAGCCGAAAACTCCGGCGTTCCCCCCCTTTACACCGCATATACTCCCCGGGTCCGAGAAGAACATATTCATATACTGTTATACAATATTATACACACCGTAGATTGTAACTGGTGGGTAATCATATTTGTATCACCCTTTTCTTCGTGCTGCCCACAACAGGGGGACTTAGCAATGTACTGTTTCCATCAAGCCCTCAAATGTGCCATAATGTTTCTCATACTTGACGGGGCATTCCTATACCTCCTTTTCCATTCCCGGACCTCGTTTTGCCTACCTCGTTCTAGAATGTTCCCTGCAACCTAACCTGTATTTTCATGTATTTTCGGCAACCGGGGTACGCTCCAATACTACTCTTGAAGAAACAAAATCAATGCCGTCACTCACACACATGTATTTCAGAACAATAAACTCACCAGCTCAGTTTAGCTGAAAGTATGATATCCAAAAAACAATGGAGTAAAACCTCATGCTACCCATTTTCGATCATGTCAAACGAATATTTTGAGGGTCGATTCCTCATTGGATGCTGAGAACAATCCCATCCCACTGCATCTAAAAAGGGCGAGGCTAGTAATTTACCAACCGCAAAACAGCCGATGTTGGGTCAATTCCATCAATCCTAAGACCAACGATGTTGAGATCGTTATCACAATTTCCGCATATGATATAGTCCATTAGGGATTAGTCCAAAAGTGGGATACTGTACTACTGTACCACTATATAGATCCGCTGGTTAATCATCATCCTCATTAAAATGTCAATTGTTAATTTTGAAACAACTCCAAAACATCGAAAAAATGTTGCTGGTAAATCACCTCTATTTTTCCTGGTTAAATCACCATCAACGCTAGTCAAATTCCCTTGTCAGTTTTCTTTTATTGCAAATTTTCTTGAACAAAAAGTCCCTTTTTAGCAGGTTTATATATATAGTTCCTATGGTGGTTCACAGAAAAACCATTTAAACATGGATCTCATATCGTTTATTCCAATGATATTCCCATATCCCATGGTCACGCGGAGCGGCGTCACCTAAACCAATGGTCAGCGTGGTGGCCACAGTGCCCAGCACCTGGGTTTTAATAACACGCAGAGTCTGCTATCATGATAAGAAAATACATTGTATTACCCAGAGGATCCATGGTGCTGGTATATAATATATGCTAACAAAAAGGGGGTATATTGATGGGATCCATGTTACCATATATAGCAGCACCATGGATCCTATGGGTTATAATACCAATAAATTAACATGATTAATAGAAAGGGTATGCAAAAGTATGCAAGAGTCTATTATAGTCTATTAAATAGTATGTTAAAGTTATCAAATATAATACCATATACATCCATATACCCTCCAGAAAATTAACATAGACCCTGCCAGGTAGGGATTGGAAGATTAGTTCCATTAAACAAAATGCTATTTTCAGGGTCCATGTTAACTTACCAGAGGGTAACTATGATAATAACTATGGTGTATATAAATATATATATATATATGATGACTAATATTGCTAATAACTATAATCATAGATAATAACTATGACAATAACTGTAATTATAGATGATGTCTAATGTAACTATGGTCTTTGTATAAAGTATAGATTTTCGTTTTCATAATCATGGTACTGTCTTATCATTATAATATCATGTATTATGCTTATATAATTTAATTTTGGCATTCATGATGCTATCGCCATTTATGTATGCTTGATGAACTTTACAGCCATTGTTCTCATGTGGTAGATATTGGAAGGATGATGATCCATAATGGTAACGCATAAGGTCAACTGATAACACATTCGATATCTACAGAACCAATTGTGATCATACCCTCCCTCCAACTAACATTCACCCCTCCAAATGGGGGAAGACCCGTTTCCAACACTAAAATGGGCGATTCGCAGGGGCTATCTTAGTGTGGGGAATAGCTACGCAGCAATGGTAATAGTGATCATATATGACCATATAGTACCAACAATAGAAATACCCTCTGGTCACTAACATAACTATTGAACATCACCATTTTTGTAGGTAAATCCTCTATAAATTAGCTATCTTAGTTACTGGGGGGTAGTTATCATCAACACAAATAGCTTGCTGGCCTATTTGCAGGCGTCCGAAGGACCTCTGGTTGGGGACGGGACTGCAGTGGTGGCCAAGGCTTGCTGTTGTTGTAACCGAAGCTGCTGTTCCTGGCCAGGAGTAGGACTTATGTCACTGTTCCTGGTTGATCGCATGATAAACACAAGGTAAGTTGACACAAATAACTTGCTGAACTCTATGGTTGAGGGGGGCTAGAACTATAGTGAACTATATAGTTAATGGATGTTAATGGGTTTATAAACCAACTGGGTGGCCTTCTCCATCGGATGGGGGTCCCATCAGCAGGACCCCAATGAAATCTAGCTGCTTCATGTGGTAAACCCAATAGTAAACCCATCCCCAATTTCTCCACATATTGAAATGAATGAATGAATGGCTGGTAAAAAATCATTCGCAAATCAATCACCTTCCGGCAATCGAACGTGGATAGTGGATGGCTTGAAAATCGCCTATAAATGGTACGTATCCCCGTTAAATGGGTGATTTTCCAGCAAGCCATGTTTGCTTACCGCAGGGTACATATCCCCATTGATAGCGATTTTTCAGTGCCATTCAGTAGACGTCCAAGCTCGATATAGCCGACCCTAGCAGCCGCGCACCCCTTTCCGGGTGCCTCCCAAGCTTGCTTCTCCTGCCCGAACATTCACTCAGAGTCAACCAAGCTGAGATGTGTTTGACCAAAGCCTATGTGTCAACATTGGATTTCGACAGAATTTCTCGACCGCAAGCTTGACACCTATGAAAATGCATTGAAGATGGGGATCTACCAAGATTGACTCCTATTTCATCCTACTTCATTTTTAATTTCATATTTCAACTATGTCATTCCTATCTGCTTCTTCCGGCCTGAGCAACTCGTTCTGCTGTTCCGCAGAACTTCTGAAAGCAATTGTCCAAACATCGCCTCAGAGCGTGCGTCGGGAGGCTTTTTTTCAAAGGACCTCGCACCGGGTTTCACCGGACCTGATGGGTGGTTTAGGGTCCAGATGGGACCTGGTCTTGGTGCCTCAAGAAGGACGACTGATCAAAGATTCCTGCAGAGAGATTTTGAACATGCGGATAGTTATTATATGTTATTATGTCTGTGTCCCATTTTTGTTGACAAGCATCATCGAAAATATGAGGAATTCATCCGTGTGTTTGAATCCCTTGGGATCAGAACATCCCGTGGCTCATCTGAGAAATACCCTGCACGAGAATTCATGGATCGAGCTGTGCATGACTTTCGTCAAAATCCACTTCAATTAAGCCACTAAGCAGGATTAGTTTCCTAACGGTCCTAAGCCATCATAACCCATCTATATCTTGTAGGAAACACACAAAAATTTCTGGACTTTTGGTCACCAAGGCCACCAGACACAACCCTTCGGATCCTCGGTTCACGCCCTCTTTTCCAGCTCGCGATCTGACTTTGTCTTGGCCACAGTTGCCATGCCAATGGCATTGGGTTCAGTCTCTGTGACCCAAGGTCAGCCGCACCTAGCCATGGCCAATCTTAGACACCGTGCATTTCTTTACAAGTAATAAATATATAATACAATATATATGTATATTTATATCCCCATATACATATCCTTATTTTTATCCATGGCAAAAGATTAAAGTGCTGGACTATTGCTGGACTCCGGGCTTACTCAGTAGGCGCAGGAACACCAGTTCTCAATCATTTGATTAGTGGCTTCGAGGCGTTAAGACACGATGAAACTAAACTTGCGGAATAGTTTTATTGGCTAAGAATGCCCACACTTGATTGTGATCACCGGGAAAAATAGTATAGAACATACTAGAATCCATGAATCCATGAAACCAATAGGGATTTTGGCCATTGCTTTCATCTATCAATTGGAAACAAATAGTCTTAACCTATGCCAATCCGCTGAGTTCGTCAATCACTCTTCTTGATGCGATGGCAGTTATGAAATTGTCCTTTGGTGTACAGACCTAGAGGATCTCTTCAGCAGAAAGACGATTGATGGGAGATTTAGAAAAATAATATATAAACTATCATAAACTCTGCATACCTAGTCATTGGAGGTCGAATGAACAAATTCGAACACACTACTCACGGTACCGCAAGCTGCCATGAGTTCATCCTTCCACTTGACCAATGATACAAACGTGCCCGGTGCTCAGCCATTCCTCGAGACGATACTAGTGTAAAACAGCAATGGTATGAGCCATTCGATGCCAGTGGTTTCCCCCACCATCGACTACAAGACATCCCAGAAATCCTGGCTTGGTACAGTAGTGCTCGTGTTCGTCTATAGTAGTTGTTGTTTTTTTCATTGAAGGGACGGGTTTGCCCCATCTTGACCCATACCAAAATGGTTTCTTCTTTGAAGAAACTAAGAGAAAACTCCACCGCTCTTCTAGCAGAGCAGCTTTCCGACGCAAAGCAAGCTCGTCTGCGGATTGAAGGCCCTTCATTAAGAGCGCACGTCAGTTGGCATTGCATTGACATGGTATGAGTAACCCAACCCTGGTGAACTCTCCCCAAATCAGATCTACAACACATGCTCCATAATGGTCAGGCAGTACGTATGTAATTATATAACTTCCAGTTCTCCGCTTTGCCATATAAGGTTAAACAACACAATCATATACAATAACAATATTGAATCGTATTGGATAACATGACATGCTTTGTCATATGACATACATAGTGTTACATACTGTGTATATACATATATCATATCATATATTAATATAATACAAATTAATACACACAGTATCTGCAATATACAGTTCACAGTATGACATTGCAATATACAATGTATATGTAAATATAATATCATAACATATTACATATATCATATATATATATATATAATATATTAGTGTGTTTTGTGTATGTATACAGTATATATATATATATTGCATGATAACTTCGGGTCTGGTCTATCCAACATTACCGACCAATGATCCGCCTATAACGAGCTTCCGCTCATTCAGACCTTTTCTCGAGAAGGAATCATGGCCAGGGTCTGCACTGTGCGAATGAAGGAGTTTGCTGAAGATGGGAGTGGTTTAAGGCTCACCCTACCAAAAATTGGGATGACTATGCCATAAATGACTACTTAAATGAAGAGAACTCTCCGTGCTGGGTGGGCGATTTCGTTCTCGAACTGCTCCATGATTTTCAACTTCTTTCATACCATCAATCCAATGGCATTCCGGGCACAATTTCCGACAGCATGTCGGGCTTCCCATTTCACAATGTTCAGGTGCAATTTCTATTGGAAACAGGTGCAATTTCCCGATTTACAACAGCCGTTCAGCAATCCTGGATCCGAAAAAGAGCCACATCCCCTGAAGGAAGGCCGTCGGCAGGGCAGCAGGCAAACTGCGCGCTGCGCTGCAGGCAGTTTGGAAAGGACAGACGAAATGCAAGCTCAACCCCGGACACATCCCAACATATAGACATTGGTGCAGGCCAAGTAAGCTGGTATTCATCATCAAAAAGAAAGAAAGGATCATGTAGTGATCAAGCCCAGTTTGTGTATGCAATTCGTTTTGAAACAATTTGGTCACTTCGACTCAGGTCTAGTCTTAGTAGCGACTCAAGACCAGCCCATAGATTGGAGAATCGAATCAAATTGCCACAGCCAGAAGCAATTACACGATAAGGAACGCGTATTCCTTGGAGCCCTTTTGGTTCCATAAGATCTAGGGGTCCATAGAGTACCAAACTAGATATTGTGGTTGCCAAAGCCACGGGCTTTTATTTTCTGGCAGCAACATGCCTTGGACATGTTAGGACCGATAGGTTGGCTCTGAAAATTTGGATGTTTAAATCATCTGGTTATTTAACATAGCCATGGTATAGATGGCCCATAGAAATGGATGGTTTACCGGTTTACCTATTAAAAATGGTGGATCTTTCCATGGCAAACTGTTAGTCATAACCAGATGTTGGCACATCACCTGGGAATCTGCAGGCTACATCCTTTTTTCCACTCGTGAACCGCCCATGTGAAAAAATATCCATTCGGTCACACCAAACTGCCGCACTGGGAGAAAATCACCACTACATCACTACATCATCTCTTGTTCTGCGCTGGAACCGGTGGCAGCTTTCAAGATGTCAAGACGTTTCAGAATGCATAGGAAAGATGGTGTATTTTTTATTTACAGTTTTTATTATGCTGCCTAAGCATATCAATTGTACAATCAAGTGCTGTTTCAGAATACTTTCTCTGTTTATATTCCATACACTTCTACTTGTATGACATGATGATCATGATGATCATGATGACCTGTGGGTCAATACTGCGACGACTCCAGACTCACCCGACTTCAAGAAATCAATAGCACGGTGTGATCAATCCCTGGCCGCCGCCCCTCTCACCATCACCATGGACGTGCGAACATCACTTCACATTCAACTCTTGCACGGTCATCCTAATAAACAAATCATGGTTCGAGTATGTTGGAGTTTAATTTCAATCAGCGTTTTTTTTTTGGGGGGGTGCGGTTCCAGCCTTGACTTTCCAACAGGGGGCATCCATATCATCCATATTTCAAACTGAATCACTCATGTTCATTGAAATCTACCACCAGCTCTCGGCTGTTGCATTGATGCATAGCCGTTGGAAAAAGCTTGGACGAAGCGCATGCTGCGGTCTGCTCAACCACGGGCAGCTGGGGACTCTGTTGCATCTTCTTTCGGTGGAGGAATGGTTCCTTGGTCACCCAATTCCAAGTCCTTTCTAATTCCCGAGAGCGTCTGAGCGCAGGGTTCTTCCAATAGTGGGGGTCTGGCTCACATCTTCTCTCACACATCTGCTCATCTTCACACATCTTCTCTCACATCTGCTCATCTTCACATCTGCTCATCTTCGCATCTTCTCTCACATCTGCTCATCTTCACATCTTCACATCTTCTCTCACATCTTCTCTCACATCTTCTCTCACATCTGCTCATCTTCACATCTCACATCTCTCTCACATCTGCTCATCTTCACATCCTCTCACATCTCATCTTCTCTCACATCTGCTCATCTTCACACGTCTCTCACATCACATCTTCTCTCACATCTGCTCATCTTCACATCTTCTCTCACATCTTCTCTCACATCTGCTCATCTTCCCATCTTCTCTCACATCTTCTCTCACATCTTCTCTCACATCTGCTCATCTTCACATCTTCTCTCACATCTTCTCTCACATCTGCTCATCTTCACATCTTCTCTCACATCTGCTCATCTTCACATCTTCTCTCACATCTGCTCATCTTCACATCTTCTCTCCTTCACATCTGCTCATCTTCACATCTGCTCATCTTCACATCTGCTCATCTTCACATCTGCTCATCTTCACATCTTCTTATCTTCACACCTGCTCACCTTCTCTCTCACGCCTTCTTTTTATCTTTCTCTCTTAAGGCCGAGGGTGGTGCCGGCGGCGAGTCACGAAACGTCAACCCTTTCGCACGAAATGAGGGTCGATCGTCAAAAACGGAGGAAAAATTGCGATTTTACTTGTCCTGGAGCAACCCTTTCGCACGAAATGAGGGTCGATCGTCAAAAACTGAGGAAAAATTGCGATTTTACTTGCCCCCGAGCAACCCTTTCGCACGAAATGAGGGTCGATCGTCAAAAACTGAGGTAAAATTGCGATTTTACTTGCCCCCGGAGCAACCTTTTCGCACGAAATGAGGGTCGATCGTCAAAAACTGGGGAAAAAATTCGATTTTACTTGTGCCGGAGCAACCCTTTCGCACGAAATGAGGGTCGATCGTCAAAAACTGAGGAAAAATTGCGATTTTACTTGTGCCGGAGCAACCCTTTCGCACGAAATGAGGGCCGATCGTCAAAAACTGAGGAAAAATTGCGAGTTTACTTGTCCCGGAGCAACCCTTTCGCACGAAATGAGGGTCGATTGTCAAAAACTGAGGAAAAATTGCGATTTTACTTGTGCCGGACTTGTCTGTGTGTAAAAGCGTCTGTGTGTAAAAGCGTCTGTGTGTAAAAGCTTCTGTGTGCAAAAGCCTCTGTGTGTAAAAGCGTCTGTGTGTCAAAGCGTCTGTGTGTAAAAGCATCTGTGTGTCAAAGCGTCTGTGTGTAAAAGCGTCTGTGCGTAAAAGCATCTGTGTAAAAGCGTCTGTGTGTAAAAGCGTCTGTGTGTAAAAGCGTCTGTGTGTAAAAGCTTCTGTGTGTAAAAGCCTCTGTGTGTAAACGGGTCTGTGTGTCAAAGCGTCTGTGTGTAAAAGCGTCTGTGTGTAAAAGCGCTTGTGTGTAAAAGCGTCTGTGTGTAAAAGTCTCTGTGTGTAAAAGCGTCTGTGTGTAAAAGAGCCTGTGTGTAAAAAGCGTCTGTGTGTAAAAGCGTCTGTGTGCAAAAGGGTCTGTGTGCAAAAGCGTGTGTGTGTAAAAGCCTCTGTGTGTAAAAGCGTCTGTGTGTAAAAGCGTCTGTGTGTGTAAAAGTCTCTGTGTGTAAAAGTGTTTGGGTGTAAAAGTCTCTGTATGCAAAATCGTCTGTGTAAAAGTCTCTGTGTGTAAAAGTGTTTGGGTGTAAAAGTCTCTGTGTGCAAAATCGTCTGTGTGTAAAAGCGTCTGTGTGTAAAAGTCTCTGTGTGCAAAAGCGTCTGTCTGTAAAAAGTTCTGTGTATGAAAAACTTTACAAAAATACGATGCAAACTATTGTCTTGTACTAGTCATATATTGTCTTGATACTACTCTTCTCGTCTGCCTATAATACATCTTTATCATATTATCTTGTAATATAGTGTCTCCATACTAACAACAGAAGACTCTGCTCCTCTACGCTCTCGGGCCATCCGTCGTCTAGTCCCTACGGATCCAAGTCCTTCCTGAGAAGGTAGCTAAGCCCAAAAATCATAGCCCAACTAGTGCAAAACCACCTGGATCCATCGGAAAGCTGATGTTTCTTGACCATAGACCCTTCATGAAGCCTGAATGAACAGACCTCGATTTGTTTCAGGCGGACGCCTCAGAGATCAGTCCACCTTCGGCTCGTTTTGCAAACTGCTCAGAGGACGAGCAAAGAGCCTGGACGGCAGCTGGGATCAAAAGCGTTCCAAAATGATGGGATCACTTTGGCTGAAGTTCACTGATGAGACACTAAGGGGCTTGGAAGGGGCTTGGAAGGGGCTTGGAAGGGGTTGGAAAGTGACAGCGAATGAACATCAATTCATCTGAAATGACACATATTGATTGCAAACTACATCACCTTTTTTGGAAAGTGACAGTGACAAAAAACATCTGATATGAAACATATTGATTGCTACCTACAGCACCTATTGACCTATTGGTCTGTCTGTAAATAGGATACCCCAAAATCAAGGTTGGTGTTCATTTCCGAAATGACAGGTATTCTCCGTTTTTGAAGGTATCCTCTATCTCGGATGGTTTCCTATAGTAAATCACCCCTCGGCTGGTTAACTCACCATGCCTGCTGCAAAAAAGAACACTATTGTCATTATGTAATGTGATATATAATTGTATCATCCGAACTCTTTGAAGGAAAGATCCATTTGTTGATGGTAAAACCAATATTTGGTGAATATGTTTAATGCTTATACCAGCGTTCTCACCAGTGTTGATGGTCATATCTACCTTTTGCACCTATTTTTCAACGGAACACCATTATATCAGTCTCTGTAAACTGCAAGAAATTTCCATATCTGTCCCATAGTAACCTCGCCCATTTCCTCTGGTATTTGGAGGTTTCCTGAAATAGCGCTTCCCTATTTCATCATCCATTTTGGTAGGATTTTCCATTCTAAACCATCCATTAATAGGGGTACCCCCATAAAAAACCACCAATTTCCGTTGTTTCCTGCACCTCTGGGCCTCCGCACCCTTGTCTGTTGGGCGTTCTGGCCCTGGGGTCATTCAAGAGACCTCCCCGCGGGGTGGTAGCTGGGAGCGTGGGCAGCTGCTTCACGTTCTTCTGGGGCAACACGCCTTAAACAGGGCTGGTGATCTCTGGGTGATTTCACGGTGATTTCGCCGGCGATTTATACGTGGGGATCTGATGGGAATATGCCGGATGTGTAGGGTTGAACTTAATTTATGGCAATGTCATGGGTATATAGTGGAAAAATATGGAAAGTGATATGTCATGGGAATTAATCACAAACTGTATGCTGATATAATGGTTGAATGGGATGGAACAAAAACTGATAACCATCAGTTGTGGGGGGTGAAACACCCAGTTGGTTGATGGTTCTTACAATGTGGATCTAATGAACATTAACATGCATTTTGCATATGAGAATGTAAACAACAATCTATGATCTTTGGGTGTGTCATGGTGTGTCCGAAAATTGGTGTTTTATCACATAATATATATTATATATGTCCCAGTAGAGGAGTCCATCGCAGTGAAAAGCGTTTTTGTCGAACGTGCTAGTAGTATGATTGTGCAGAACTACGGGCACTGTGCAGGACCAGACTACGCGAAGTAACTGCGTTTCACTGAATGAATGCTTGGCCGCAGCTCACGCTACGTTGTGCCATGTGGAAAAATATATATATATATATATGTCCATATTCATAATAATGTATATATATATATAAATAAATAAATACTGCAGATATCAATTTCAATAGGGGGGACTGGGGAACTATTATTGAACACCAATGGATTACATGGGATAGCCTATATTTGAGACAAGCCTGGATGGATGACCAGAGCCGATGTGGATCAAAACGATTGGTAAATGATGCTGAAATCAGCATCCCTTGAATCAATGGGTTGACTTTCCAGCAAACGTACGGGAAACCAGGGTTTGACTGAGGGGTTGACCCAGCATGTTCTTCTCATTTTCTCATTCTTTTAGGGGAGTTTGGTAGATTAACATCCCAACATAGACTTTTCAAGAAATATCGTTCGGACGTGAACAGCAGGGCATCATTGGTACCGTGAACAACCTAAGGGATGGTGGGTTCCTACTACCTGTAAATGGGATTACCAAACCCTTTGGTCATCAAACCTGGCACATTGGAAATCCCCCCAAAAAAATGAAGGTCTTCATGGGAAAAACAGAAAATCATCTTTAAGGGGAATTGTCCATTGCTACAGTTGACAGAGTGTATATGGGATTATAATCTAAGATAATCTAAGTATGTCAAATAATTGGGGAGAAATTTCCTGTGAAAGGTGACAGTCAGTCGTCTCTGGAAAAACAAAAAACGGCTAGCATCAGCTGTCCATCGGTCATCAATCTGGCTGGGTTTGAATCTTGCTGGGAATGTCATCAGCAGTCCCAATTGTACCTGTCCAACAAAGACTACTTAGTGACTACTTAAAATACAGTAAAAGGCTTTGAACATCCAGGCAAGTACAGTCAACTCCGAAGCCAAAAGTAGGGGAAGTGACTTCGGCCCATCCCTGGACCCATCTGGGTATTGCATCTGGGTATTGCCAACGGATCTTTCGAGAAATCCCTTCCTATCTTCCTATATTTCTTCGGTCTCTGGGTATCTTTGTTGGCCAGTCCTACGAAGGCCTCAGTGCCATTGCCGCTCAGCAGCTGCTATCACCCGTCATCGCTGTGTGAGTGTCCTTCACCGCATTGACTGAACACAGCCATCAACTGACCACTGAAGCCAAACATGGCATGACCCATCTGGGGACTAAAAAATCGCGTGACCATGGGACCCACAGCTTGACTGATCCCAACTGGAACTCTGGTCATCAAGTGAAATGTCCTGCAAACCACGACCCAAACCAGTGAAGTACTTCTGCACCAACCTCGGTGGGGCGAACATGGGCGAATCCGAAGATGATCCCCCCACTGAAGTTTATACAGCTGGTGGTGACTGGCTTTGGGGCTCATATTTTAGCAGACAAAATTGACAAGGCATCAGTGCATGATATGTCGATATGTCGATTTCAGAAGAACATGACAACTGCCGCTTGGACATGTAGGAAATGGATGGAAATGGCAATATTTGGCAATGTTCGGCCAATCATTCAATTCTGTGGACCTAGGGGTCAAAAACGATAAAATTACACATACCGCATTGGCGGACCAGTGACCCACGTGCTACTCATTTACCAAGTTTTGCTAGCAAACTTTACATGAATATCTATATAATATATATACATATATAGATTATCATTATTATTGTTATAATTATACAGTATTATACTATCTCTAAATATATATATATATATGTATATATAAATATGCATATATATATATTCACATATTAGTATATATATATATTAGTTGTGTATATATATATATATTAAACATGTATATATAGTTTTATATATAGTTATATATATATAATAGTTATATATATATATATAGTTATATATAGTTATATATATATATATAGTTATATATATATATACATAGTTGATTGGGGTTGATCATGTTCATATACCCTCAATGGATGCAAAGCTAGCAGTGTGACTCAGTGATCGGTTGACCATGTTCTCTATATCGGCCAAAGGGTATAAGGATCCGAAATTTTGGGAAACACCAAAAAATCCTGTTGTGGTTGCTGGTTTCAATACGCCTGCCCTTGAACTGAAGACAAGTCTTGCTGCTTGACACACTGCTGGGATCCACTCATATCCTTTTCGGATTATTGTGACTTTTCCATGCCAAGATAATGATGGGCAGATGGGACATGAGAAACTCCTCTTATATAACCCATAGTAGTAGAATCCTCTAACCCATAAATCCACAGTAGGACTACTGCACCGCTTTATGAAGCCATCAACCATGGTATTGTTAATGGCTCACCGCCAAAGAGCTCGACGCGCGCGTCCAGCTTGGTGAGCAATGCGTTGGCATCACCTGCAGGTTGAACTTGGAGGATCCCCTGCGTAACGTACAGAAACTGCTAAGCGGATGCCCATAGGACTACAAAACTCACTGCTTAGTATATGGAATAACTTGGGATAACAGTGATAACAGCACTTAAATCATGAGAAAGTCTGGAATTTCATGAGTTATAGTCCTATGGTTATCCTATAACTCATGAAAAGGTAAATTCCATTTATGATAGTTGTTCATGAGTCTCAAAATGGATTTTTTCACGATCATAACTATCAGTTCTCGGGGGTGAAACACCCAGTTGGTTGATGCTACCGGGCCATTTTCTGGGAATATCACCGGCCATATGAAAATCACCATGAATCCGAGTCTTGGGTCTGTCTGAACATCGGCACTAAAAACTTTCAAAAACTGCAACATGTCCATGACAAAAAAAGTAATGATCCACCAAAAGGTGTTGGGCCTATGAACCCTTTTTTTTAGCATCTTTGAGACATATCATATACCAAATGGACCATGCCAGAACATTTCAAGAGAACAAAGTTCCTGCTTACCCAATGACTCATTGAACCCACGTGGCCACAAGGATGTAATTGCTGATATTCTTCCTGGTCCCCTTGGTCTTTTCAACCCCAAACATCCCAAAACCACAAATCAAGCGAGTTGGAAACTGGCTTGGTAAGGCTTAGTGGTGCCTTGGAAAAAAGTAGGCCTTTTGGTGGAGCAATATCCATGTTGGATGTTTCTGTTTCCACGCCATGTTTTTGGAGGTCACTTAGCCGGGCCGAACGACCCTCGCCACTCGCCAAGAGGCCCAAGTCTTCTTGGAGTCCCGAGATTTGAACGTGCGAACCTTGGCTTGGCGAGTGGCGAGAGGAATGAGGCTTGCGCGAGAGGGTTTTTGGTGGTGACTTGCCAAATGGCAATATATCCCATGACGGATCCATGGTGCTGGTATATATGGTAACATGGATCCCATCAATATACCCCCTTTATGTTAGCATATATACCAGCACCATGGATCCTATGGGAAATGGCAATATATCATGATGGTTGGATTTATGGCAATATCATATGGCAATATATCAATATATCAGTCATGATTTATGGCAATATGTTTATTTGATGCTTGCATTTACATAAACATGATTATCATGACTGGTTGGTGGTTGACCTACCCCTCTGAAAAATATGAAAGTCGGTTGGGATGATTATTCCCCATATATGGAAAAATAAAACATGTTCCAAATCACCAACCAAATGATATACAGCATGTATACTGTATACCCTCCAGTAAACTGACATAGCTACGGAGCCTCACGAGAATCACAATTTTTGTGTTTATACACGGGTCGTTGTCCATAGCTGTTAGTTTATCACAGACTATCTTAGATTAATCTTGGATGGTTGTATAAATATAATATAATATATATATACAGATCTATACAATATAAACGTTGATAAACGTTATGTCTTAGAGGAATCTTGGCTATACCAGCCTTGTTAGTATATACCCATGCTGATGCTATGCCATTGCAGTGCAACCTGAAAAACCACCAAGCAGCTGTCAAAGTCCCGTTGCTCCTTCTGCTTCAAACCTCGCCATGAAAGCCCAATGAATTCAACGGAGACAGATTGGAGATTGGGTTGGGGATCTTCCACCATGGGATTTGGGTTGGGCATTGTTCCGATTCCAAGGCCATGTGACTTGTTCCGACACACCTCTTTCAATGGAACAATGACCATTGTAACTAGCCAAGATGTATACACATGAGTACATATGATGATGCAGGTCAAACTCTAGATGCTATCATCAGTTGGCAGCCCAGTCTATCCAAAAGAAGGTTGCATCAACAACGAGAACTAGTGCAAAATCATAAAGCAAATACCAACCATGATTTAAAAGATGCCGGTAACACGTACCAAGAAAATCCAAATGGCTAGAATCTGAAACTGGCCAGGATCCTCAAACCTTCTTTCCACCCATAACCATATATGATACTTCGGAGTGTCCGAAAATGGGGGTTTACGGTATACCATGGTATACCCCCAATGTGGCAATTTTCATAGGGAAAACATGTTTTGTTAAATTCAATCAATCTTCAAGGCTACCCATTTTGTATTTTTTTGAAACCAATGAAGCAATGCAGTTCCTCTTAAGGTGTAAGATACGACCGAGCGGCTATCCAGAAGGTGTTGTTGCATCTCCAACTTGGTGATGCACTTGTCCCTGGGATGTGAGAGCGGCATCCCAAGACTCTCGATCTGGCTATATCTGGGTACATTATACATTAGTTTTTTATAATTCACACAGCGGAATTAAGGCTATTTACGGCTATTTTGAGTTAGTTCATCTTAGCTACCCCTACTAACCATTGTTGGGAATAATTCCAGTGAGGTCGCAGTGAGGCCGCCAAAATCATTGATCCTACCAAACCTGCCCCGCCCCGATGAAGCTGCAGAAATCGCAAGCCAAGTCGCAGCGTATCACGCTGACCTATGGAGGAAACCAAGTGGAACCAATCTATCACGGGTTGCACGTTTCGACAAGAGCTACAGTATCTCAGAGTTAAGGATCAATGCAGATGTTCCATGCTTTGGTGGCACAAAAGGACGTTCAATTCATGCAAGTCAAAAAGTCACAAACCGGAGCAACGTACAGCTCAACAGCAACCACATGTTTCAACACGTGAAAACATAATGACCTGTTAGTATCACATTACCATTTATCCTAGTGCATTTGTATACACATATTTCCATATTAATATAAATTTATTTGTAACGTATCACATCGGCTAATTCAGACCTCATTGCATCGTCAAAGCTATGCTTTTTTTGGTGGGCGGATGCCGTCGATGCCGTCCCGAGGAACCGTGGTAGTTCTCCCGCAGTTCTTTCAATTCGTCATCGAAGGATAGGCCCTGGTCAGTTTGATCACCTGCTTGATCAAGCCGTGTGACTGACACCGGTGCCCGGGGTGGTATTGGATGCATTTTACGGTGACGTTTTAGGACCATTTTTACGTATTCTATATGTCCAAATATATGAGATTACCAATGTCAAATGATGTGTTTGCTAAACATTTGGGGGGTTCTTAAAATGTGGGATCCCCAAGTCACCATGGGTTTCAATACTAAGATGGTCAACAAAAATTGGATGATCTGGTGGTACCCATTTTAGGAAACCTCCATTCCTCAACATGAAGCAGGTTTTATCACAGCTCCTCCCAGCCTCTCCCGCAAAAATCCGCCAAAAAAATGAACGCCAAGTGTGGTGGATCCTCATTTCATTTCACATGTTTTCATGTATTGATACACCCGAAAAATCACATTTTGGCTTCAAACTATTTGAACCACAATCTATCCAAACCATGTCACATCCCAACAAAGAAAACATCTTTCAAATCTCTCTCAGATGGCTGATACTCCCAGCCATTGATCTGGGTAAAGGCCATAATATTTCACTGACATGAATAGTTCGGCCATTTGGGGATGATTTCCCTAAAATAAACCATGATGCCAGGTTTCGGCAGAACAGGCTTCGGTCGTTATAATTTACCCAGATTTACCCCTCTGGTAAACGTTTACATAACTATGGACAATCACCATGTTTCATGGGTAAATCAACTATGTCTATGGCCATGTTCAATAGCTTTTTGTATGTTTACCGGAGGGTATAATCCCATTAGATCACCATTAGATCACCATTAAACCACCATAAAATCCCATTAAACCACCATTTTCCTATTATGGTAAATCACCATTTTTCCGGAGGGGTGGATCCTATTGCTTTCCAACAACCGTCACCAGCACCGTCCAACCGTCGCTTCGCCGTTCGTCCCACCTGGACCTCCTGGGTCTTCTTCGGTGTGCCGGGTCTTTATTAAGATCGGTGCCAGCGAGGCCTGCAGTGCCTTGGGAGCAAATCTGCCGATTCTTGGACTTAACATATGGCAGTGTGTCAAAACCTTGTACCCTGGTGAACATCAAAATAGCTGGTAAATGGATGTTCATCCCACTAAAAATGGTATTAATAGGTATTGATCCATACCCATATAGTTTTTTTTTTTTTTAAAAAACATGGTAAATAAATTAATTACATGGTAAATAACATGGTTAAACCAAAAAAATGGTTCTTGGAATTTCTTGGACTTACAAATCTTACATTTAAACATGGTAACACCAGTGAAACTATTTCAATCTATAGATACTTTAGCCTTTCCGAAACAAAGGCACAACTCTACCATCGTTGATTTCCCGGAAACAAAACACTTCAAAGCTCCATGAATTTCGGTTGGGGGATTTTCCAGCTTGTCACGTTGGTGGTTGACCTAGCCCTCTGAAAAATGATGGAGTGAGTTCGTCAGTTGGGATGATTGTCCTTTCCCAATTGGAAAAGTAAGAACATCTTCCAAACCACCAACTATTTATTGTTTGAAAGGTTTTATACCCATTTATGTTAATAAGACATCACATGGCTTTATCAACATCAATTTGTCTAAACAACCTGACGTCGTCTCGCGCTCGGCGCCACATGATGAGACAGGGGGGTTCACCACCGACCATGAGGATGGGTGGGTTTAATGATGTCCTTGAAGTCGACCATGGAGAGATTCCCACAATATCCAACTTAAGGTAAACTAATATCGAATCAACGCCTCCAAGTTCTGCGAAAAACATCGTGGTAAAGCGCTTAAGAATCAATTGTGTTTTTTTTTGGTAGCAATTTCTCGTTTCTTAGTACCAAATGGGCTTGTCAATCATGTTTCTGAAAAGAAATTTAGCACATATGGGTGGTAAATTGTTAAATCCTGCAGTCTCAAACAGCAACAAACGATCACCGAAACAAAAAGTTTTGGCACAATGTGATGCCCCGGAAACGCCCTAGTTATGACTGACATGGTTTTAAGTTGGCTTATAAAGCCAGTTGACTAATTTTGACTATGTATACATACAACCTAAATCAACAAGTCAGAAAACAATTCAGTAGATTACATAGTAACAGATAGTCAGTTTAAACATGTTTAAACCATCAGTAGGTTACATTTGGCGAACAGTACTGTGATACACATATCTATACTGTATAACAGTATAACATATACATATATAGTATACATAGTATATCCATGTGATTCCATGTATACCTATACTATGTACGAGTTGCTTCAGGTCCCGTGATCTCACGATCTCAGGCATCCAGGTCGCTGCCAGGTGTTCGATATCTGCCTTCTGTGTGGAACTCAAGTCCACGAGATCCATGCTGTGCTTCGTTGCCTTGGCCGCCAAGGGATCCAAGGGCGCTGTTCGAGTTCGAAGACTTCATAGGTGAATGGCTAACTCATGGTTGATGATGGTTAATCCTGGTGGGTTGGTGGGTTGATAATGAGTGATAATGGGTTGATAATGGCTTTATGGTTGATAATAATGTAAAATGTGTGTAACCATGGTTAAGACTAGGTTCATAGTGGTTAATAAGTGTGACTAATGATGACAGTGATGATACATAATTGAGATACATAATACATATATGTATATATATGTTTAGATAATCCATAATAATGGTTAATACTAGTTAGTAATTAGTTGAAACTTGCTAATAGTAATAGCGATTAACAATTGTGAATGAAATTTGGCTGGCAAATATTTGACTGGCAAATATCTGGCTGATAGTTCATACTAGAGAATCATTGGTTAATGATTTGATAGTGGTTAATAACTATTTGTGTAATTATCAACAGTTAATATTTGGTTTGTTAAGCAATACTAATTAATTGGGATGGTTTCTTAGTTTGAATGGTTAAAACTGGTTGAAAGTGATATAGATAATCATGATGATAATAGGGTATAATAGGTATTTGACTGTTTAATCGGTGTTAATACGCGTTTATCAGTGTGGATAATGGTTAATAATGGTTAATAATGATGATATGGACATAATAGGTACTGTATATAATGATGAATGATGATGATAATAGGGACAACATTTGATACATCCTGGGGATTCAAGCAAGAAAAATTGTAGTTTTAGATGGAAAATACTAGCGATATAATGACATCTAAACGGGCCACTTGGTCGTTTCTTTTGTCTGCTTCTTTTCCTAAAGTTTTCTGAAAGGTCCCTTCGCAGTTTTTTTTTTCTGATGTGGATTCTTATCTCTTTGCCTGTGGCTTTCTTGCTTTCTTAGCAAATTACCACTTCTTCTATATGGACTGGTTAAACGCCTTATTATGGAGACAAATGCCACATCCGCTCCAGGTTTTTCAGGAATATTTAAATTATCAACAATAAGGGGCCTTCTTCATGCATGTGTACATTGGGTCATTATTGGATTATGTTCCAAGATGTTCCAAGAATATAAGCAGCATTTCTGTTGGTTATATAACCCCCTGAACTGTACCCCAGCACATGTATATTATAGAAGGGACAATATTATACGTAGATTAATTCTATATATATATATAAAGTTATATATATATATATAATTATGTCTATAGTTAATGTTATACGTATTTATATAATATATAATGTACTAAATATATGTGTATATTGTAGTGAGCCATACCTAACATCCAACATTTCATGGCTTTTCTTCCGCCCAAAATCTGTCATCCCACTGGTGCTTTCGACCTTGTCATCCAACTTTCGCAGCAACTTGTCCCGTACGTGGAACTGTTCCGCGGACTTCCGACGCACCTGTCACAAGGACCATGGACAGAATGTGTCAATAAAGAACAGGACAGGGGATATAAATAGTGATTAACCATAATAGTGGTGAACCATGATCATAATTGTTATCATTATTTGGTTAATAGTGGTTAGTTGTGAGTCATGAATCGCAATCAAAAATGATGAACATGGGGATATAAATTGCAATGCAATAAGGATTCAACCAACAAAAATGGTGGTTTTTGATGGTTTTTGGGGATATAAGAGTAGGGATTTTTCATGGCATATAAATGGGATATAATGGTAGCTTTTAGCAACAGGAGATAAATGATATTTTATGGGATACTTTGGATAATTAACGGATAATTAGTATTTATCATGCAATGATGTATCCAGCAAGAAATGGGGATGTCGCCAACAAACTCAAACATGGCTGGATGGGAAATCTCCAAACTCAATGAGCATCGAATTCGTACTATTTGTTTGTGGAATTTTCAATGTTCAATGGTGCGTTGGGATGATGCTGGGATTAAACGATATCTTGATAAATAATGGATTCATTTAAATCAGTTTCAACAGTTAAACCGTCAAATAACTTCAGGTTGACCAGAAAAACTTGGGGTGACCAAACATAGACTGGTTTGAAGGGTTCACCGTCGAAAATGTTGAAACATGGAAACACGTGGAGGGCTTAGACAGCAAAAACAGGGTATAGAGATATTTTAATCAACAAAATGGTGGAGATGTGACCAATCAATCTACACACACTCTTCCAATTTTGGCCGGTCACATACGTCATATAGGCCATACACCCAACATGCTAAACATGTGGAACATTGTGGAACAAACTTCATGACCTAACTGAAATGTATATGAACTGGAAAACCCCCTTGTTAACATATTAGTTTCCTGCGCTGAGTCGGGAAGAGATCACCCCTTTGGCCCTTTGGAACTCGATGTAGCAAACTCTTGGTGCCCAAGAATGCTCGCAAGAAATCGAACGTTGCCAAAGCTTGCGACACGCAGCAAGATGTCAAGATGTCAAGATGCCAAGTATTTGGATCAACAAAAGTCAAAGACTTCAATGGTTGATGCTGAAAGGGTGATACTCCGGACTAAACACCCAGTATATACCTGGTGATTCTACGTACTATGTACATCTTGAACATCTTCAAAGACTCGTCATTCAGGTAGTCTGCCCTGGCCATTTCAATCCCAAGAAATGCCCCTGCTTGGCCCAGCATTTTTTACCTCCCAATTGATCAGCTGGTACCCAGATGTTACCCAGCTGGTTCCCAGTATTTTGATGGATTTTGAGGGATAATCCGAATGAACTGTGCCAGCTGTGAAAAACAGGTGTACAACAAAAATCTTGCCACACCCCATGTGGTTGGTGAATTTCCTCATTTTCAGACAGGTGTTTTTTGCTAGTTCCACCGTTCCACCCCACATCTTTATCTGGTTGGTGGTTGACCTACCCCTCTGAAAAATATGAGTTCGTCAGTTGGGATCATTATTCCCAATATATGCAAAGTCATAATCCAGCCATGTTCCAAACCACCAACCAGTTATGTCTAACTGGATCCATGCTTCAGAAGTTCAAGATAGTTCAAGCCACTGCCAGCTGCTTCCCCCAACCTGAACCACTTCCTCCTCGGCAGTGGCCAAACGACGGCTGAAGTCCTTCAGCGAGTCGACCAATTCGCAGATCCTCAGTCGACCGCCCGCTGGCCGCGGTGGTGCCGTGGGCGTCGACCAAGAGAAATATTGATGCAGCGGATATAAGATAGTTTAATTGAATTTAATTTATGTGTGTATATGTTTATAGATATATGATATGATATCATATTTATATAACATATAATACATATATATATACAGACACTGATGCATAACTAGGGTTCTGGACGCCCCCTCTGAAAGGAAGAAACTTAGCTAATTCCGTGGCCAATCAAAGAGCTAGTTTGGAAGGTAGCCCTGCATCGGACGCATGAATCCTCTGTATGTTTCATGATTTGTCCAAGTTTTACTCCATCTTTGGTCCCAAAGATTGGCAAACAAATGGTCCTTACCCTATGGTTATGACTAACATAGCCATGGTATAGATGGCCCATAGAAATAGATGGTTTACATTGGTTTACCTATTAATAGCATGGGGATTTTCCATGGCAAACTGTTAGTCATAACCATAGGGTATATTCTGTTGCCCTCCCTGAGCTTCGCCGGAGCCCAGCGTCTGGTTGTGGAAATTCTGAGACTCCAAAATGGCCACTTTGCCTGCTGGAGGTGATGTTCATGATAGTCATGATAGAATCATGATAGAATCATGATAGAATCATGATAGTCATGATAGTCATGATATATAGTAAGACTTACTTAGCAAGATGATGGTTGACCATGATTCAGCGGACTCGCGGGTGGTAACTGGATGTAACTGGCCTTTCACGTGCTGCACTTCCTTGTCAGTTGCCCGAAGGTTCCTCAGCATTCGGCACTTCCGAAATTTCTCACAGTAGCCTCTTTTTATTACAACATAGAACGAGAATATCCCCCATCTGTGGATGATTTGCTTTACTGATTGAACATGTGGATTCTCACCATGTTGGACTCTGGAGGATCAGTCTCCCAAAAAGGGTGTCTGTATCAAAACGGTGGCGAGGCTCCGAGGTCCTCTACCAAATAGGGGGACATAGATTTTCACGAACTGAACATCTTGTGTTGCCAAACTTGGAGCTACACAGAAAAAAAACAACAAGATGAAAGCTAGCGTTACAAAGAAATGGTTCTTTTTGCTAGAAACGTCTCATTGCAGGCAGCTCCTGCAAGAATTTGCTTTCTGCCTTCACGTGGAATACATGGATATGGATATCTTCGCACCAATCTATACGTATATATCTATCTATATCTATCTATCCATCCATCCATCCATCCATCCATCCATCCATCCATGTATCCATCCATGTATCCATCTATCTATCTATAGTTGCATGTTTAAGAACAAGTTACTAGGGAGATTCAAGCAGTTTTTCTTCGCTGAGATGCATATTCAAGCACATGTTTGGAACCAAAATCAGCTACCCTTGGACTCTTTGCACTCCCTTTTTGGCAGCACCAAAACCAGCTGATGCCATGGCACGCGATGGGTTTCTCGATCTCCTGGCAGTTGAAAAAAAGGGCCATCTGGGCAGCGAAATCCGACCGTTAGGATCCGACAGGTCCAAGGTGGGGCCCCCCAGTGATGTTAGATGGTTTATAAACCCCATGAAAACTATAGTTATAGGTACCATAAACCATAGTTATTGGAGATATAAACCAACTGAACGCTATCGTTTGGGGGCCCCACTTTGTACAAAGTTGTTGACTCCAAACTGGCCATGTGGAAGTGTTGCAAGTCTTGACCTCTTAGCAAGAGCTCAAAGACGCCAACACTGCCCTGAACCTCGCGAAACAACTCAACCAAGAAAACATCAGCCCATGGTCAATCGATGTCAATCTATTAGATAACCTGGAGAGCAAAAACCATTGCTGTTAAGCAACAGAACATATGCATGCATATCCCCAATTACTGTCACCATGAAGTCCAAAACTATAGCAATATAATCCCCCACAAACTAGTTAAAGTGTTTCCAGGATTTTGTATATGATGATATTTACATATGTATATATATAATATATACTTCATATTTCCGGGTAGACCCCACTTTTCGCACGAAAAACTCTTGGGGTATTGAATGGTACCCGGGGTACCCTGGTTGATCACGTCGGTAAAAACCCCCAGCCTGGCTCAGTGTGCTCAACTTGGCCTCAATGGCTTTGGTGCGCACGTCGCGCAGCCCAAACTTTTCGATGACATCCTGGCGTGATCCAAGTGGCTCGACATGTGATGACTTAGAACAAGCAAACTTAACATCCTTTAACCAGGGATTATCAAACTGAAAAGGAATTGTATTTGATTCAGGGCTGTTTGAATTTGATTTGGGGTTTGAATTCTAGTTTGCAGTCATGGTTTTAGATACTGTAAAATTTATTTTATATATATATATATATATCCAAGTTTTCCGTCGTACTAAATGCTAGGGAGATATATTTGTATCCTGATCCGTTCTGGTTTCCCGGAACAAGACTTCTGGAGTCCGATTTGTTTTCAAAATCGCCCGCTGCATAATATTTACTATAACGGCCCCATATATATTCCAGTTATATATCCATCTAGATTCTAGACTATCCCCGAACGTTTTCAATTTCATATTCATCATTATTTTCCCATGTCAGACTTTATTTCCTCGTTCGTTCATCAGATTTTATTATATGGGTTCCACCGTTAAGGATTCCACCCCCCTCGTTTTGGATTTGGTTCTCTCCTTACGTTTTAAACCCCCAACACTTGCAAATGCATTCCCCATTTAAATTTCCAAATATTGTTTTTCGAATGTTTGCCTCATTTTTTGTTTGAAAGAATCCCAGTATCATGCGGCGATTATATATATATATGTGTGTGTACCATATATATATATATATATGTTTATTCCAGGTCCATTATTTTGAGTAGATGTTATGTCATCAAAGCTTCCTATTTCAAGTTGTTAAATGATGTATTTGAATATAGTATGAATATTTGGTTTTAATGCAACTAAATATTGATGAATCCAAGCTTTGGACGCCACGACGGCGCAAAGTACAATATGTTGATCTATATGCCACGACGGCGCAAAGTACAGTACGCCGCTGAATGATCATAAGTGTTCACTAAGTTTTTATCATAAATTTCTAGTTTGAGATCCTGTTCACGCGATAAAATGTAACTCAAGAGAGTTGTGGTAAACATCCGATATTGATGATATGTTCAATGCTGAGGGCTGAATGGGATTGTCCAGTGCACAAAACGCGCCCCCCGAGTTAGGACGAAAAAAAAACTCAGCCTAAATCCTGGGGTTGAGGCGGGGTTCGGCCTATCTTGGGGGGTACAAAACGCGCGGCTGACTTAGGACGAAATGTACCTCACACCCTAAAAAAAACAAGTTTCAGCCGATCTCAGGGGGTACAAAACGCGCAGCTGAGTTAGGACGAAAAAAAAATTATCGATCCTAAATCCAGGGGTTGAGATGGGTTTCAGCCGATCTTGGGGGGTACAAAACGCGCAGCTGAGTTAGGACGAAGTGTACCTCAGACCCTGGATATAGGACGAAAAAAAATTATTGATCCGATCTCGGGGGTACAAAACGCGCAGCTGAGTTAGGACGAAAACCTATAATTTCCTTAATTTCCATGATTCTGTTCAGTGGATTCGGGGTCGTTGAACTTGAATTTAGGACGAATAAAATTTTATTCATCCTATCTCCGGACCCATTATCTACCGCAGGACGCACTTTGGTATTTTTTGGGGGTTGCTTTAAAGCTTTGGGGCATTAATCCATAGGTTTTTGATGGTTTCTGTTCAATTAATTCGGGATCGTTCAACCCGGATTTAAGACGAAAAAACATCAGCCTATCTGAGGACCCATTACCAACCGCAGGACGCACTTTGTTCTTATTTTTGCTGCCGGCTTGCAGCCCCACAATACAGGCGGCACAGGCCCACCCACAAAATATGCAAACTAATGATATCAACTTTAATATGTTTTAATTTAGGGTTAACCCGTTGTAGAAGGTTAGAAAATTACATATTTATATTTCTGCGCGTTCAGCACAATGCAAAATGTTTGGGGAAAATCATCTATTCAACCCGTGGGAGATCCTCAGATTTAATCAACGCCACCTATCCTTTTTTTTGTATCGTAAATGGATCCTGATGGTTGCCATTGGATGGATTCCCTGCTGGTTGGATCCAAATAGATAAGCGGTTAAGATTTCATTAGTTATTGATATCGTGCCTCTTAATCTCATGTTGTGTTTGGCACTAAGTTTCATGATTCCTTCCAATTCCTTTGGTTTGGTGTTGGAAAGAATGTTGCACACCTTGAATTAAAATACCATATCCCAGTATCAATGTACGTGCAAAACCCAAGAAAAATCAAACAAAGCAAGACCTTGTGTATACGTGCATCTTCGGAGTCGTCGCATTTATACACCTGCATGCTATGAAATGAGCGTAACGATATGCTATCAATATATATATATATGATATGATTCCCTTGGTCCTGGAATTAGATGCCAAAAAGTAACTTATCTGCGACTTAATTAAGAAAAAATGAAGTAGTTAAATTCAAACACATTCAAATAATATTCAAATATAATGGCTCCTTGCCAAACAATCTGCATACATATGGATCCACCTAAAGAAATCAAATTCCAGAGACCCACTTTCAATCGCAAAACCTTTGAAGCCATTAAAACCGCATAATCCCTTAGAGCCAAATAATCTAAGTGGAACTAGGCCTGAATCGAAGAACTGCCTAGTTCAACGACTTTATATCCTGGCGCTTCGCTTCGCTTGTGAATTAATAGTTGGTGGGGATGGAGCCTCAACAGAATTCAGTACTGATCATATGGGGCAAAATTAAGCAAAATCACCAATCGCTTCAAAATTCTACAATGCTTGATGGATGGTTGACGAATGCTGAAAGGTTGACGAATGATTAACGAATTGTTGATAAATGGTTGAGTTGAGTAGTCAAAAGGACGAATTTCATGTGTCTCATGCGGCTACCACAACCAATACAAAAAAACCCTGCCGCATTGGAGTCCCCGCCTGTCGGAATTGGTCATGCGCTGCAACGGCATTCTTCAACTTTTCCTGCCGTTTTTTGCCGTCCTAGAAGCCTAAAGCATGTATGTTGTAAGTTGACTTAAGTGAGCTTTCCTGAACAAGTCTTTGATCAAGACTTGTTTTCTTCACTACATGCTGAGCAAAATACAGAAATGGCGTCTCAAAAGGGTATGGTGCACACAATCGATTCCACTTTCAAACAAACACTATTCTATAAGCAATATAATCATATTATATATATAATTATATATATAATTATATATATATAATTATATATATATTATCCTGGAATTCCACAAGCCTAATAGGACCCCCCCTTCTGTTGAGCTTGTGACTTGCAACCTATCGCTGATGATCCAACTGGTTTCAGTCCCGCGTCTCGTCTTCTTGCACACGGAGAGTATTGATGGCGTTCTCCATGTCGCGCTGCTGGTTGCACAGTTCTTTGCAAAAAGAGTTCCTTGCGCTTGGCAAAAATCCACTGAGGAGTGGTTACTCTGGTAGACCCAATCATAAACCCACTAATGGGATGGTCTATTTTGGGTTGGTTAATTAATAAACCATCCCGTTAACCAACTCAATAATAAACCGAATTAAACCATTCCAAATGGTTAATGGGATGGCCTATTTTTTCATTACCAGAGTGGGAAATTGGTGAATACTAAGCCCTGATCGTTTCAATCCATCTGAACATGTTTTTCTCGTCAGTCGGGGTGATCATCCAGTTTTTAGGGTTGAAAGTAAAAAACATGTTTGAAACACCAACGAGCAAATAGATCCAAATAGATTGATAAGTGGCGACGGATGAAATGGATAGAATATGATAGAATGGTAAATGAAGAATGCAAATGTATAGTCTGTATAGTGTGCATTTACGTTTAAATGGTTCCCAAAGGTTCCATGTTCCAAGCAAAATAGCATGAAAGATCATGAAAACACATGAACTCAAACAATCCCAAGCTGTCCGCAGGCCATGATAATGTAAGCGGTGCACTCCATGAGTACCGTTGCAAACATGCTCCATTTTGCAAAGTAAATTCTCAGCCAGAGTGCCAACACATAAAACACGTAATGTACCCCATTGCCATATTCAATAAGACATCATCTTGAAAAAAAACATGTTTGGAGTGCTTCAAATTACAAGTGCAATTGTGCAAAACATCAAGAGCATTGTGGTTGAAGATCCGCCATGAGCCAGGCCTTCCCTTTTCAGAGGGAATGGCCTCTACGAAGCATAATGTCAACCCTGGATTTATAGACCCTGACTATTAACTGGGGGGTTGCCCCCCCCAGTTTGATGAACGCAAATGCCATTAACATTGGTACCACCCCCAAATCCCCCAAGAAAAAACAGCCCCGGGGTCTTCAGACAAATCCGGGGTTGACCTGTAATAATTCCCGCATTGGAAAGTCCTTTTTGTCAAGTCCAAGGATCAAGTTGTTTAAACGCGTGTCCAAGAGGTCAGAAGCTTTCTGATCCTGAAGTTTCCACGACTTCAGGACTGCAACAGCCCTGCGTAAGGTGAAGGATTTGGGGATTTCTTGGGGCACCCACCTTTTTTTTTCGGTAACTTTCCGTGTGCAAAACTCAACTGATTGAAATAAGTTGGGCATTCACTGACTGGAACACATATCGATCTCAAAATGGCCGCTACCCCTTCAAAAAACATGGATCAACAATGATCAACATATATTTTGAAAAAAACATATGATCCACCCCACCCCACCACAGGATATTTATCTGGGCAAATGAACTAATTTAATTCTCACTAACCTGAAACTTATAAGGCAATCAACAGGGATGATTCCCCATGTTTTTTTCACCATGATTCCAGGCTTCGGTCGTTATCTAATTTACCCGAGGCACTGAGGCTTGGATGGTGTGGTACAATTTCCTGGCGATTGACTGACTTGGTTTCAAGGGCTGGATAGGGAACACCTATGTTTTTTTCTAATGTGCTTAGAAAAAAGCAAAAACACAACTATGGTTTCTTGATGCTTCTTGATGATTCTTGATGATTCTTGGTTTCAATAGCCAAAACACTGGTTTGCAAATTGCTTGAACAGATGTTTTGCCGAATGTTTCAATCCAATGATCTGGATGGAACTAAGTAGCGGATCTTAGAGGACGACGCTTGAAAGATGCCATAAAAGGTCAACCATGGTCAAGCCCTTCATTGTAGTTAGCCTGGAATATTAAATATATTAATCACTTGCCAAGTGATGGAATATGATGGAATGACTTTCAGTTCTAGTTGGCTAATGCAAAACAAAATCAAGCCAAACAGCTTGTGGTTGGTTTGGAAGAGCATCCGCGGCAGATTCTCAAGCTTCAAAGGTTGTTTGGTCAAAATCAAAGCCAAGAAGAACAGCTTTTCGGACTTGTTAGTATTCAATCATCCATGCATGGGGTTGAACCATGACAATGGGGCATTCGGACTCGAGTTGTGAATTCAACATGGGCAACGCAACAAAGGAGACCACCAAGTTGTTTGGGGTCCTCAATGATGGTTGTCTTACCTAGAAGTCTAACAAGGTCGTTCAAAAGGAGGTAACAGTATCTCTAAAAGTTGGGTGCCCACAAAAGGAATTGGCAAGTTCTAAACATGACCGGTCAATCTATGGAGCACGGGTTCTTTAAGTCTGCCCCATTTCCAGCATTTAAGTGTATTTGTATGCTTGTTGGTCAAGTTTGCATTTATATGCATTTATCTCATCTTGGTTGCTCAAAACTGAACTTTGGCAGTAGGTTAGCGGCCGGAAACAGGTTGGTATGAGTGAGTAAATCATGGAACAATTTTTCATGAATCTCAGGTAAGCATGCCAGAAACAAATCGATGAATTTTGAGATTGCCCTCCAGTGTCCTCAAACGTGGCTAGCTGAGAAATCCCCGAACTAAATGAAGGTTCTGGCTGTGAAAATCATCGAACTAAACAGGTGGTTTCCCAGCAAGCCGTGCTTGATGACACCAGAGGGTAATACCTTTATAGTCATTTCTAGTTAATCATTCAATCATCCCGCATAATTAGTTATTGTTAGATAGTTATTTGCCTATAGTTATTGTACGTTTTAGCTGTATCATCAAACTCGCTCCTTGGATTTTTTTTGGTTTTCGAGCCACGCATTTTGCGTCTCGTCCAGCCGTGTCCAGCCCATGTCCTGATCTCAGCAGCTTGCTTGTCTTGCTGGAGCTGCAGGTTTTGCAGAACACCAAGGGTGCCCTGCGACATCACGGTGCTGCGATCACAGTGCTTTTTTACACAGCTGGTCAGCCGTAAGTGTGTCTGAAAATGGGCCAAAAACCGCGAGCTACTCGGTATAGCTTTCATGATTTTAATGGGGATGAGAAAGCATCAAATTTCTGAGTACACCATTTTCAAGCAAAGCCACTTGGATCTAATGATGTTGGATGCACATCTTCTAGTCGCTGTCTCAAAGGGGACTGGCTAATGAGGAAACCCGATTTCCAGTATGCATCAGCTGCATCATGTGTCATGTTTTTTTCTGCTTGGTGTTTTCAACCCATCTCAATGAATGACTGGTTGGTACTGGTTGGTGGTTTCAACCATCTTGAAAAATATGAAAGTCAATGGGAAGGATTAATATTATGGAAAATAAAACATGTTCGAAACCACCAACCGGATGATATTTACTGGGATGCAATTGAAGAACTTGGATTTGCTTAAGGAACCCTCAAAAAATACAACATATTCCCCATAGGTTCCCTAAGTAGTGGGTTTCCCATATTGGAAAAAATATAGATTTTAATGTTCAGCAAATCATACAGAAGACTGGAAACATCTTGAAGCCTGAAACCACCAACAATTCGTTGCAGCATGGCCCCGCAGCACATAGAATTGGATCATTGATGGTACCCTTATGGAGTTCCTAAGATTGGGGCTACAGAGGGTACCCTTAAATCATCAATTCTAAAAGGATTCGCCATTGTGTAAACCATATACATTTTGGATCATTTTGAGCATCCTCCATTTTAAGAAAGCCTCATATGATGTCATGCATTGCTTGTCTGTTGGAATGTTGGGCACCACTTTGAAGTATCACTCCGACGAAGTGCTGACTCCACGCCTGCCATTTGTCATCCACCTTGTCCAGAGCCGCTTTTGTGCTGTCGGTGTTGCCTGACATGATAAGTGTTCCTACGGATAGATCAAGACCCATGAAATCCCATGAAGTTCAGCTCAAAATAGCTCGGTGTTCCATTTGGATGTTCAGCCATCCCGATTGCCATGGGAATTTCTAGGTATTGATCCACAGCCACCTATAAGGTTATATATATATAATATATAAATCAAATCGGGGGGGTTGTAAATGTTCCCTTAAACCAATTCAGGGTTCCAAAACATCAAAGATGGTCTGTGTGGATATGACGACCCAAAATGGCGCACCAGTGGAGTCAAAGTGGTTATTGTTATGTCCATCGCATTGATTGATGGTTTCCGGATGATTGTTGCTGGCATGTTGGACATGTTAATATTTGTTGATAGACAGCTTCATGTGCGTTGCATATAATTCTAAGCATACACTTTGTTCCAGGATGTTCTGCATTGCACTATATGGATGCCCGAAACTAAGGAACCCTAAATCCACTTCTTATTCATCATGTTCACTACAAAAAAAAGGAGGAATACACCGTGTTCAGCATACCCGTTTCATTTATATGAATTTTAGTTATGTACCCATTACATTGGCTGAGAACTTGAGCCCCGGCACTCCAAGTCTGACCCATGATTTGGCCGGATGATGATATCTTTACATCCAGAAGTCCAGAAAAATCGCATCAGCACATTCATAGCTTCACTTCAAGGTCAACCAACACGTTGCCCAACTTTGATTCCATCTATGTTTTTGTTAGTGCACCCATCCACCAAAAATCGCATGAAATCCCTTCTGAAATCCCATGAAATCCCATCCCCATGCTGCCAGCCATGGATGTATTCGTAACTGCATGTTCCAGTGGTCCCCTGAGCATGGCCATCCCCCACCTCGCAAATCCGCGTTCTCTGCGCGCGTCGCCAAAATCAACTGGTGCATGGCTGTCATGCGGGACTCCTGGAGCATCCGGCGTTTAAAAAAAACAATGGCAGCTGAAACATTTTTTACGCCTGGAAAAAAACATCCAACATCAAGATAAGTTAAAGATATGTTTATTTTAAGCCTGGTTTCAAATCACCAAGTTCATGGCTACTGATGGCTCATGTGGTTATGTGGTTAATCTACAAATATGCAAAAAAAAACATGATGGTTCATGACATATCCCGCAGAAAACGAGCAGGCTGCCCAGGTGATGATCGCCATCCAGTGATACCGCGGTGTGCACCTTGGCGGCGATGGCAGAGTTCAGATTTTGAAGTTCATGTTCTTGCTCCTCCATCTTGGTACCTGGGGGCCCCCGGCAGCTGGCCCTGAAAGGCCCTGAATGAAGGGGAGGGGAGAAAAACAAAAAAAAAGTGAACCTGGCGAATTGCACAGTGCCACAGTGCTGCGCTTGTTTGGTAGTGCATGTGGTGCTCACATCTTCGACTCTTCGACTGAAGACATTGTGGAAACAAAAACACAAAGGAGTCTCACCTTGAAGATAGCCTTCCAAAGTAGGATGTGGTTGGTGGTTGAAGGTACTCCAGTGACAAAAGGAGAGAGATACCCCCATAGTTCAATCATGCATATAACACCTGGTGGGTGTGTCTCAAGATTTGCAACCCGAACATGATAATATGGTTTAATATGGTTTGTGGTCACGTTCCTCATTCTGTTTGACATTTTGGGGTATACATACAGCATCCTCCCATGGAGTGGGCCGTGGAGTTAGCTCAGTGGTTCATAGGTGCCTGGTAACCCTCGGACATCTCACATAGTCACAGATACAGCTAATCAATAAATGACTCCAAGATAATAGTAGATAATAGATACCTAACAAAAATATATGATTAAGTCATATCATTAAATACTAGAACCAGGGATTAACAATAATAATAGATTATATGATTTATATGAAAATAATCATAATAATAGTGTATATATATATATATATTCATATGATGATGATGATGATGATGATGATGATGATGATTAGATTGATCATATAATAATACGATAATATATGATATAGTAATACTATTATAATACAGTGATCATGATACCATGTGATGATAATCCCCAGCACGGTCACCACTCCGCCCTTGCCGGCGCACTTTGTCGAGCAATCTGCGAGGCGAACTTCGTCACACGGCCCTGGAAACGAAGGACATAGTCGGTTGAAATCATAAGTCATGTTTGGAAGCTATATAGATTTCAACCGACTATTAATGGTATATAGTTATGGTATACATAGGAATGGTATATAACAACAATAGAAACTATTAATGGTAGAGTTTTGTATATAAAATTATCTATTCATATCCTATATATATATATCATATATAACATGAACCCACATTCTCAAATCCTTGAATGTCTGAGTTTCCATGTCATAATTTCATGATTTTCAGTATGCTGCATCTGCAAACTGGAGAAAAATTAAAGCTAAGCACTCCAGATTCTGATCATGTATCAATCATCCCCTGCGTGTTGCTATCCAAGGGCCTATGGTGGTAAAACAATGCCATAAAGCATCCCCAATTTCACTATTTTTTAATACATTTTTATACAAGTAGGTGGTATGGTTACCATTCCCAGTCGTGGGTGGTTTATGACATTGTTTTACCATGTTTTACCCACATTCTATGTCCCTATCATACCCGCAAGTCTTGCATTTCTCCCATCGGCCACATCGCCCAGCGGTGCTATCTTACGGCGCCTCAATCTCGTGCATCACGCTGCGAATGCACGAGACTTCCTACCGACATGCAGCAGACGAAAGCCACAAGAAAAAAAGAGGCACTGCTCAAGACTTACCGGTGCTAAACGCAGGGAATTTTCAGGAATGATCCATAATCACTACTAATAATCATCCCAGCAACCCCCAGCAACCCATCCATTCCCTACTAAGCACCAGTAAGAAGAGGATCTTCAGAACGGACATCAAACTTGAGACTTTCACTGGCGGACAAAGGGTCTGATCCTTGCAGCCGCTTGCACAATTCTCAAATGGGTGCCAAATGCTTGAGAATAACTAAAAATACCAGCAATATCCATTTGCGAGTAGTAGGGCCCACAAATTTGGTTGTCTTGCTGATATTACACCATCTGGTCTCTGGGACTGGTGACAAATTGGCTCATAAAACCGGCTGTCTCTTCTGTTTCTTTGTGTGTGATTGAGTAGTGATCACTGCTAACTATGTTGCTTGATGGTTTCATCATATCACTGATTAGTCAGTTGAGGTGGTCGCTCTCATGATTTGAAGCCAAGAAAACCAGCAACTTCTGACTGGACATCGGAGGCATCTTTAGATGTCTGATTTCGGAAGAACTCTCCCCGGAGGCATGAACCAATCCAAGAAAATGAACAAGTCATTGGCTTCACCACTTATTATACTGAATCTTCACATCTGGGCATGCAGCCAGCAGCCAGTTGGATCGAGTTCCAGCCAGCTGGGAGATCCCCAGCCAGGTTTTACAGGTAATATGTCGGCTGCTTGGACCTGAAATTAAAACAACGTTAAATTAAAACAACCTGAACTTATTTAGTAATCCTGACATGTATAAAGGTTTATATAAACCTCAAAGGTTTTAATATAAACATCTATTTTTAATGTTGTTGACAGTTTAAAGGTTTATATAAACCTCAATTTTTTTAAAAAAAAAACATTTAATGGCCATTGAGTCTTGCTGAAACTTGAGCCGGCCCAATGGTGACCCAAAGACATCACCTCAGGGATGATCCCAAGCCCAGTGGCCCAGTGGACGACATGTTGCGGTCAACGAAATGTTGATAACTGGATAACTGGATAACTCCATATAACTCCATATAACTCCATATAACTCCATGATAACTCCATATAAACTATAAACTGACAACCACCCCTCCTTAAATACAGTTACATATCATGAAATATATTTGTGCTTTGAATGTGGTTTTTGGAAACCTTCAATTGGCGCGTTTTCACAACTGCCTGCCTCGTGGATGGGATTCAAGGTGCTCACCAAGTGCGACTGGACAAACTCCTGCATCACTTCCTGATTTTTCGTGGCGGGATGGCGGGATCAACTGGAGATCGGGGGAATCCATGCCAAAAAGATATGAAAATCCATTTACTTACTGGTTAATGGTGGTTAATTGTGGTTAATGGTGGTTAATGGTGGTTAATGATGGTTAATAATGGTTAATTATTGTCTGGTTGGTGGTTGACCTACACCTCTGAAAAATGATGGAGTGAAAGTCAGTTGGGATGATGACATTCCCAATATGATGAGAAAAATAAACAATGTTCCAAACTACCAACCAGTTTAAAATCCATTTACTTACTGGTGCTAAACGCAGGGAATGGATGGGTTGCTGGGGGTTGCTGGGATTATCATTGATAGTTAGCCAGTGGATCATTCCCGAAAATTCCCTACTTACTAGCACCAGTAAGATTAAAATATATTAGAATCTTAAGAAACATGAAAATGAGCAGCTGGATATAGGTTTGAGTGGGTCAATTTACCAGTAACATGATTTGGGTGGTCAAAGTGGGGAGCCCCAACTGGGATGTCTGCTGAAAATGGCCGTGGTGGTCTGAAACTTTGACTAAGGCATATGGGTCTATCTGAAAATAGGCTACTGTACCCCCGGGCCAATTCCAATAGATTTGAAATTCATGTTCCCTATTGTACTGGCTATTTGTGACATCCCGTATTTTCGAACAAACCCATATAAAAGACAGTTGCGGTAGACCTTAGGTACATGTGTCCACAAAGAATCTCCTCAAAATAAGCAGAATACCTGCACTCCACAAAGACATGGCTTGCAGTGTGCAACAATTAATTGAATTATCTATCTATATCTATCTTATGCCTTCAAAGATTCAGGCGGGAAAAAGAACAGTCGGAGTGAGCCGCAGCATGCAATCATTGCAAAGAAATGCTAAGAAAGATAAAGAAATCACCACGACCCCTGAACACTCATTGACATGCAAGCTACGGTCATCACCATTTAAGGGAAGCTTTGAAAATCAGGTTTTCTTACATGCAAATTATATCAAATGATGCTAAATTATGCTATATAATTACCACGAAATCCACTGGCTTGTAAATTCATATTAAAATATGTGCCTCTTTTATTGTGGCTGGGGAGGAAAAAACATAAAAAAGCCCTTGAAACCCACTGGGACGTTGAAACCCATGGCGCTGACTGGGACGATTGACCGTAGCCAAGGCGCATCGTCCTCTGTTGCAAGTTTCATCTTTGGTGGTGGGGCGCCGACCCCTGCGCGCAATGGGTCGGACCATCCAAGGAGGGATGGTCCAAATAGCTGCTACAGCTGGAGTCAAAGTGGAAAACCATCTGGATTACCCTCTGGTAAACTAACATAGCTATTGAAAATGGCTATGTATAGTGGATTTTCCCATTAAACATGGTGATTTCCAATAGCTATGTTAAATTACCAGGCCGGGTAGATTAGAACCGAAAATTCGGCACCCGAAAATGCTATTGGCTTATGGGGAGAAAGATGGAGAAAGACGATCAACGATTAAGTCTTTCCAGCGACGTAGGTGATAACCGGAATGCAAACAAATTTGACCACACTATCCTATTGATGTTGGGATCTTTACGCTGCTTGGAGCTTCAGAGCTTTTTCCAAGAGCCTTCGATGAATCAACAGTTCGCCATGGACAATGGCCCTAATCGAAATAGATTCGATTTTCCCAGCTATAACTAAACCTCCATGGCTATTTTGGGGATTTTCCATGGCTATTTCTGTGAGTCATAACCAGATGGTAACCAGTTTCCACTGAAGCTTCCAAGGCGAAAAACGGTCATGTCATCCCAACGGGGAGAAGAAGTCGCTTCCCAATGAGTCATTCCCGACGTAACTTTGTACGAGTACTGGATTTCCCATTGGGCAAAAAAAAATCTTTAGCAAATCATGGTACATCATGGTATGGCCATCATATCATATCATATCATATCAATTCATATCCATATCCCATGCATGGTTGGTAAATGTCGATGAGAACAGCCAAGGTTCATGTTTCGATATACACGAAGGAACACATTGACCAACCCTTCACTGGGTCCGAAATACGGCGATATGGGTATCGGTCCAGACCCTGGTGCACTGGAAAACAGCTTAAAATCCCTGGATATTCATCTTATACTCAAAGATTGACAAATCATGCATCTTGACCTATTCACATACTGCCAGGATATATTCCGATTGTTGTTCATCATTTCCTCACTTTAAGCGTCCGTCACTAGCGTTAATGGTTTGTACCTCATGTGTCAAAGATGGTAATATCTGGTATCGTAGGCTTCTGGTTCCGCCACCCGTCCCAACAGTATGAATGTTAATGGGGACGAACATCCCACTTGGCTTGTTGGATGGACACCTGAAAATAAACAAATCTAAAAAACCACCTGCCAAACAGATGTGTTTGGCGTTTGCCATATCGTCATTTCATTGTGGATATATATCCAATATTCATTGTTGGCAAAGTCAGGTAAATCCCGTCAACTTTAAGCCACCAAACCAGTCGGCGTTCTAGCAGCTAACAGTTAACACTTGGTCAGTTGGAAATCCATGAAATCTCACTAGATTCCCACTTCCCGTTTATATATGTTTATGTACCCAGTCTTTACTCTTGAACTTTTATGAACTGTTTGTTTGTCAAAGCTATATATCATCCTATGTAAGCACCTCTCAACTCTGGGGAGAAGCGGTTGTCTTCCATGCTCCTGCGAGGCCGGGGAAGCTCGGTAATATGATAGATAAATACGTGAATATGTTATACATATATATATATCCATATAGATGGATAGATAGAACATGCATATTTGATTGGATTACATTAGATTAGATTTTAATAGATTGGAGTACATAAGAGTTAGATCGATAATTAGATAGAATAAGACAGGATAAGACACGACAAAGGAAGAATAAATGAAATAAAAAAGAAACATAAAAGAAATAATATAGATACTGTAAGTTAGATAATTTACATAATATATACATATATATATAGATACGATAGATAAGATAGATAAGATAGATACGATAATGCAAGAAAAAAACACATGATATCAGAGAGAACTAGATGATATCATATTGAATAGATCAATATACATATATAAAAAGAAAAATAGAGAGATATGTAGAGTCGTAGAGATGTGTGTATATATGTATATATATATATATATGTATATATATATGTAATGATAGAGCAAATGGATCACTTAATAGATAAAGATGGATAAGTATAGACAAATAACTTAGGTATAGAAATATAGATTAATCGTATGTATATATCTGTATAAGAAACATGCATATAGATAGATATCAAGCTAAGGAAACACAACCTTTATGCTGTTTAAAAGGAATATACCAGCTTTACTCAAAATGTTCGTTTTTTTGCAGCTTTTCTCCTAGACAGTGAAATCCACAAATGTTTGGCCTTTCAAGCGGGGTACAACAAAGCAGTCCAAATAACCTTGTACTTTCCCACTCCAATAAGCAACCTCCATGAAAAACTGGTAGAGGTCCCATCAAACCGCTGTTTTCCCGTGGCGTACCTCCATGTGTCAGTGGTGGAACCCATTCCAATATCCTCGGATGCAGAGACTACATGATAATCATGATAGATTAAATATCCGGAACGGCAGCAAAAAACACATGAAACAGCGGAATCTACATCACATAGGTGAAACCAGTACAACTGCAAGTAACTGTCCAATTTCTTCCAAGCCTCTCTGGGTGTACTTGGCCTGGGATTGGTTCCAGGGCCCAACAAAACGTGGGAAAAAAAAAAATCACACTTGAATTACGATCACTAATCAATACTAATCATGATTTTATATCTTAGAGTTCTTAGAGTTGGAACAAATGATAGCCATTCCGAACCCCAAGAAAAAACATGCGAATTCCGTGACCAATGTGGGCTCCAAGCGGCTTGATCATCGAAAAATCGTCCATGGGCATAGCAGGCATAGCTGGCATCTTGCTCTGGGCGTCTTCGCACAACCCCGACCCGTGACCCGAGCGCTGGAAGAACTCCAAGACACCCAGAGTTGGAAGTGAAAAGTTGCAAGACTTCATCGGACTCAACCTTGATGTGTCTCAATCTCAACTCATATGTATATATATATATATATACACCATTATAATACATAGACATATAATTTGTATGTTATCATATTACAAATGCATTGTGTATATTAGCTATGTACCATATTTGTGACTTCAATCATGTACCCAACATCATGGACGCAGCGGATTCATCGTGGAGTGCACATCCCTGGAGATCAAATTGCTGCAGGACAGAGCCAGTGACCTGCCAAACCTGTCAGACCTGTCGGACCTGGCTGAACTTCCGTGACCAGTATGGTTTCCCATCTGGGTATGGATCAATACCTATTAATACCATTTTTAGCGGGATGAACATCCATAAATCCCAGCTATTTTGATGTGAACTACAGGGGTACCAGGTTTTGACCCATCCCCATCTAGCAAAATATGATGTTCTTTGTTTCCTGAAAAACTTGTTCCTTAAAACTAATCTAATGAATTGGCAGATCGTGACGTCCTGTTTGAATAAGCTGATCCACAAAGCAAACAATCAAAACATCTTGCTATTAGGATTAATATGGGTTTGTCTCAAGATAGGGTACCTCCAAATTTGA
>CAMXCT020000031.1:182500-250000 GCA_947184155.2 Cladocopium goreaui | reverse complement strand
TTGTGCGGTACTACTGGTAGATAGATTAGATAGATTAGATAGATTAGATATATTAGATAGATTAGATTGATAGATACATTAGATAGATTAGATAGATTAGAAAGATTAGATAGATTAGAACGATTAGATAGATAGATAGATAGATAGAGAGAGAGATAGATAGATAGATAGATAGATAGATAGATGGATAGATAGATAGATAAGATATGATGGGTAAAGCATAGTAAAGCCACAAAAGCCACACTCCCACAGAAGCCACAAACGCCACAAAAGCCAGGCTGGAACAAAATAGCCATCCATATTATAATATATTATAATCAGTTAAAATATATTCATATCAATTAACATCAACTATATTATATCTAATTGGTGGTTGAGCCACCCCCTGAAAAATATGAGTCAGATTGGATCATCATCCCAACTATTGGGGAAAATAAAAGCCATGTTCCCCAACCACCAACCAGATATCGCCTCTGTACGACATCTATATCTGACCTGATCTGTGGGTTTGTCTGAAAATAGGGCCCAAATTTCATGGCCTATAAATGCCTATCATATTAGTGTCCCATGAAAATTGCAATACTAGTATACCCAAGTTTCAAACGCACACAGGCCATGTATAGATACTCTTGGGTCGGTGCGTGTCCCAACATAAGTGAAACGAAAAATCACCCCCACTCCTCATGATTGGTATGCCGCTCGCGTACACCCGTGATACGGTTTGGGGAGTAAACACTCCTTTTGTTTGGGTTCAACCTGGACTGCAGAATACCTGTTTTCACTCCTCGGAAAGCCCCACCCCGACGGCAAACCTCATCTGGTCGAACGGTATCCGAACACCTGCGCTCGTGAAAGAGGATGAGTTAAGCACAACCAATACTAGAACACTAGGTATCAAACAATGCGGAGGTCAAGCTTCAGAATAGGCATTTAACTAACAGATCAAAGGTGAGCATGGGTGAAGAGACCTCAAAGTCTGGTCATGTCTTTAGTACTCGAGTTCGCAAGGGCCGTATGATGAGGCATATCCATCCCCCTCTTGCCTTAAAATTCCCAAGATTGGATGACAATCCCTCAAGATCAAAGCCATATTTTTGGTGGCGATTTGGCTTGGTTAGTCATGGAGTTCCACCTGTTTGTCTCTGAAAATAGGGTAGAACCCATAAAATGCCCATGCAATGGGGAAACTGATGAAAAACACGTAGGGATTTAGGGATCCCCCATCTTAAGACAAACTCACATTAGGCCCTGAACATCCCCACAACTTCACAACACAACGCTTCGCCTTTCCATACAGAGTTTGTTAATGCTCTTCATTTGATCCTGGATGCACAGTGGATCAGCAGGGCCCCCAGAGCCCTGCTGGGCTTTGGATTTGGACCGAAACTTCTGGAGCAACTCTGTAGCGAACTCTACATTCACGATGTCTCACTCAGCTAAGACATTTTTTCTTGTAGAGTCATTATGTGATTACCCAATTGCGTTCTCACAAACAAGGTGCACCCTCAGCACTCAGTAGAAGATCTCTTGGGACGTTTCCAGATTTTGTTCAATCGCCACCTTTGTGCGTAAATAACAGTCCCAAGGGTGGTATGAAATCCCGGCTCTTATCGCTTGAGTCCTCAACTGCTTTGAAGTTACACCCACCCAAAAGTTTCTGGTCAACCAGGATCATCAACGGTGGTATGAATCCACAAACCAAACAGCTGTTGGTCACATGTCATCAATCTCCCACGTTTATTGGAGATTATATGCTTGTTCATTGTTGGTTATACGGTCAAATCAGTAGCTGCGTCAACATATTGCCAGCGATACAGATGTTTTTTTCGTTTTTTTTTTTGCAGTGTAAATATGTATATATATAAATATATAATGATATATATATATATGTGTAATCAGTATACATCTGTATACATCATGAATATCATCCTACATATCAAACCATATCAATTTAATCAGATAGTATCATGACTAATTATCAGTATGGCCACATGAAATAATGAAATACACATTATACGTCATGGACCCGCTGATATCGTCAACCCATCCTGCTCCGCCCGTGCAGTGAGCACCACCGCATCTGCCATGCTGATGCCCGGCACACCGGAGACACTGCGACGATGGCAGGGAGGGAGGGAGGGCTGAAGGGGGCTTATCTGGCTATCTATATATGTATGTGATATGTATCTACACATCACAAAATCATCTTGCATCTATAGGAAAATGTCTTTCAATGATTAAAGTAACTGCTTCACATCATCTGGTGAGGTGGGCCCTCCAAAACCTGCAACCAAAAACTAGTGCCACGGCGCCAAAGGAGAAAATCGCAGCAGTTGAAGTTGTGATTGTTCAAAAAAACTATTTGTAGAATCTACATGTAGATCTTCTATCACCAATATTTAATGAAACCCAACGTAGGCATTCTAAAATAAAGTAATCAATATTGTTTATTTCCAAGCAAACAAATGCAGCAGTAAATAGCCATACATTATGCAAAACATTCATGTACTGCCGAACCTTTAGCGTTTAATACTTCTAAGCCAGAGGACATTTTGTCATGGTTGCCTGTCTCAACAAGTGCCCATAAAAACAACGACAACAACAACAACAACAGCAACAACCACCACCACCACCACAACAACAACAGCAACAGCAACAGCAGCAACAGCAGCAACAGCAGCAACAGCAGCAACAACAGCAACAGCAACAGCAGCAGCAGCAGCAACAACAACAACAACTACTACTACTACAACAACAACAACAACACAGAACGTGTTGCCCACCACAGATGGCCGCGCCTCATTTTGTCCAGATGTCCGCCGCGCAACAGGAGGCACACTAGTCAGAAGATGACACTTGCTGTGGCCTTCTGGCTGAAGTCCTTGTAAACCCATTTAAACAAACCACTGTTTAGCAATAGAAAAATCAAGATGGTGTAACCATCCCACATGAGAATACCAGTTGGTACATAAAGTTGTTGAAATCTTCTCGACACCTCGACGTTCCATCGATCGACTTTCGTCTTACGTTTGGTATTGTTTGCATGTGCACGGCTAAACAATAGAAACATGCGCACCGACAAACTGCGAACTGCTGAAAGATACATTGATACAGAGGCCTCAAATTTCTACCTCTTCTGACGTGTATAAGATTGTGGTACCCTCAAGCCGCAGAAGCCCAAAACGCTGCAATCGTGAACTAGAATTGATGAACATCATCCAGTAGACTGACTCAGTAGACCTCAACAAAGCGCAACGAGACTAGTGCTTGGTGCTGTCGACCTGAAACGAGTTACAGCACACGTAGTGATTTCAGCTGCGCCTCTGCAATGATGTACTTCAAGGTGATCCACGGCACACCAGGCTGCGACTCCAAATACATCGCCACCTACGGGATGAATTCCCCAGACATATCAACAGTGTTTGACCCGGTCATGGGAAATCAACATAAACCAAGCAGTAAATTCATGTAAATTCCAGTGAATCTATTGCTGAACTATGATCATTCACCAAGGCGAAATGGTGGCTGATTGTGGTCCACCCAAAGAGGCCTGCCCTAAAATCCGATGGTTTACCCAGTAATTTCATATAGCTAAGCCATGGAAAGCCATGGAACATTTAGTTCGATGATTTACCGTTTTTGAACATGGTGATGTTCCAAAGCTCTATTAAATTCCCAGAGGTTATATTGTTTTATCACCATTTTCCTCATCAAAATTGCCATAGTTTGGGTGGGGAAATCCAATGCCCAAGAGCGACAAGTCTTGGCAATTCTCCCCGCCACAAAGTCATGGCTACAAAGTGGTAGCTTTTCCATATCACCAAAGAATTCCCATCACACGGAAGCATTTGGTGCCCTCTGGAAATGACGAAAAAGTCGGTAGCAGTCGATCTTGTCGGGCCATAGGCTGACTGAAAGGTACCCCACAAATCATCGGATCCCGATGGGAATTTACCCATTATATAAATCATATCATATTATATCAGCATGTTCCATATTATTTCTGGTATATATCCATGATATAAATTAGATCATATTAAATTTATGTCAGCATTTTTCCTGGTTACCAGGTCCAATTTTGGATGGTCAAATCTCCACTGAAAATTGTGGTCCCTTGTGCGTTTCCAAACCTCCCCCGAGCCCCGGAGCCTGTTCACGAGAGACCTGAAGAGTGGCACATCGCCCCAAGTATAACGAGTGAAATACGTGGAATATAAATATCATCTGGAATATAAATATCATATGGAATATAAATACCATAGGGAATATAAATATCATATGGAATATAAATATCATATGGAATATAAATATCATATAGAATATAAATATCATATGGAATAAAACTATCATATGGAATATAAATATCATATGAAATATAAATATCATATGGAATATAAATATCATATGGAATATAAATACCATAGGGAATATAAATATCATATGGAATATAAATATCATATGGAATATAAATATCATATGGAATAAAACTATCATATGGAATATAAATATCATATGGAATATAAATATCATATGGAATATAAATATCATATGGAATATAAATACCATAGGGAATATAAATATCATATGGAATTTAAATACCATAGGGAATATAAATATCATATGGAATATAAATATCATATGGAATACAAATATCATATGGAATATACATACCATATGGAATATAAATATCATATGTAATATAAATATCATATGGAATATAAATATCATATGGAATATAAATACCATAGGGAATATAAATACCATAGGGAATATAAATATCATATGGAATATAAATATCATATGGAATATCATTATCATATGGAATATAAATATCATATGGAATATAAATATCATATGGGATATAAATACCATAGGAAAATAAATATCATATGGAATATAAATATCATATGGGATATCAATATCATATGGAATATAAATATCATAGGGAATATAAAAAACATATGGAATATAAATATCATATGGACTATAAAAAATATCCTATGATAATTTGAACCAATATAAATATGCTCATATATCATCGTATATCATCGTATACATATATCAACAGACATGGGTTGAGGTCAATAATCATGATTTATAAAAAAGGCATTTTTCAAAGCCTGGGTGATCCCGCACGAATATCCATGTCTGTCTGAAATCCGAGCAAAACAAAAAAAACATCATCATCATTCATCAGTCTTGACCCATCATGACCCATTCCCATAGATTCATATAGTTATCATGGATCTAGCTCTATAGTCATGACAGATCTACCCATCATTCTATAAATCTACCCATGATCATTGTCATCACAGATGATACCCTCTGATAAATGTTTACGTAGCGAACTAGAAAATCACCATTATTAATGGGTAAATCAACTATAAATGTGCCATTTTCACTAGCTATGTTAGTTTACCAGAGGGTAAAATCAAATAAAAACCCTATGAACTCCCCATAAAATCACTATGAACTCCCCATCACTATGTAACAACTTACCGGAGGGTAGATCTACCTCAGTGATGACATGCACATCTCCAAAGCCTGGAAGTCGCTGTCCATCCACTCGTACGGCACGTTCCAGCCTGGGATCGTGGGCTCGAGATGCACCAACAAAAAGGCATCAACTGGAAGTGACTCTGTGACCCAATTGCTGGAGGCTATTCCAATGATATCCAAGTGGCAGATCCAATAGTTAGTAACTATAGTTCTTTGGCAGATCCAATTTCTCACACCTCAAGGTTCTCATCGCTGCCCCATTTTAGGCCATACTCAAAGAGCATTGGAACTTGCCAGCGAAAATCACCGTTCACCGGAATTTGATCCAATTTCCTGTTGGTCAATGCCTTTGTTGTTGGTGAAGTCCACATTTTTCACAATTACACTCAATATGTTGCTTGCTAATACCTCACATTTGCCCCACCTTGGGTACTTGTAATGATCGAACTTGCATGTGCTTACCAAATGTCGCAAAGTTGATCTTTACAAATGGGTGCAGTTGTTTTTTTGTTTCAGTCTGGGGCACTTTTCGTTGCTATTTGCTACATTTTGGAGCAAAAACCTGTACTTTGCTGAATTTCGGAACTAACATTTGCCATTTGCACGGTTCATCGATTTTTCCATGTTTTTACTCAATTTTTCCATGGTGTTCATTGATTTACCAAAAGTGGTCATCGTTTTTTTTCCATAGTGTTCATTGAGTTTTCCATGGTTACAATTGATTTTTTCCATGGTTTCAATCGATTTTTCCTTGCACAACATGCACCTGGTGAACATGTAGAATATAGGTTGAAGCACAACCCTGTTGGGTCTAAATAGTGGGATTGGATGCTATCATAGTGTTGGTGAGTTTGGGGTTTATTTAAGGTTAGTTTAGGCTTGGTTTAAGGTTTATTTAGTGTTGGCTTATGTTTTATTCAGGGTTATTTCGGGTTGGTTTAGGGTTTATTTAGGGCTTATTTAAAATTGGTTTAGGGTTTATTTAGGTTTATTTAGGGTTGGTTTAGGGTTGGTTCAGGGTTTATTTAGGGTTATTTAGGGTTGGCTTAGATTTATTTAGGGTTGGTTTAGGGTTTATTTAGGGTTGGTTTATGGTTGGTTTAGAGTCATTTAGGTTTGGTTTAGTGTTTATTCAGTGTTATTTAGGGTTGGTTTAGGGTTTACTTAGGGTTGGTTTAGGGTTTATTTTGGGTTGGTTTAGGCCTATTTAGGGTTAGTTTACGTTTCTTTTTACAGTTGGTTTAGGGTTATTTCGTCTAGGGTTGGTTTAGGGTTTATTTAGGGTTGGTTATGTCGGGTTGGTATAGGGTTTCTCTAGGTTGGTTTAGGGTTTATTTGGGGTTGGTTTAGGGTTTATTTAGGGTTATTTAGGGCTATTTAGGGTTATTTAGGGTTGGTTGAGGGTCTATCTAAAGTCTGTCGAGGGTTGGACTAAGGTAAGGGATACAAGGTGTATATATAAAGATCGATAGATAGATAGATAGATAGGTAGATAGATAGATAGATAGATGGATGGGATAGGATAGGATAGGGTAGGGTAGGGTAGGATAGATTAGATAGATTAGATAGATTAGATAGATTAGATAGATTAGATAGATTAGAAAGATTAGATAGATTAGATAGATTAGATAGATTAGATAGATTAGATAGATTAGATAGATTAGATAGATTAGATAGATTAGATAGATTGGATAGATTAGATAGATTAGATAGATTAGATAGATTAGATCTGATTAGATAGCTTAGATAGATTAGGTAGATTGGATATATTAGATAGATTAGATAGATTAGATAGATTAGATAGATTAGATAGATTAGATCTGATTAGATAGCTTAGATAGATTAGGTAGATTAGATATATTAGATAGCTTTGATAGATTAGGTTGATTAGATAGATTAGATAGATTAGATAGATTAGATAGATTAGGTAGATCAGATTAGATTAGATTTGATTTGATTAGATTTGATTAGATTAGATTAGAGTAGATTTAAGATAAGATAAGATAAGATGAAATAGGTAGATAGATACTTTAGATACTTTAGATACTTTAGATACTTGAGATACTTGAGATACTTTAGATACTTTAGATACTTTAGATACTTTAGTTACTTTAGATACTTTAGATACTTTAGATACTTTAGATACTTTAGATACTTGAGATACTTTAGATACTTTAGATACTTTAGATAGATAGATAGATAGATAGGTAGATATATAGATAGGTGGATGGATGGATGGATGGATGGATGGATGGATGGATGAATGGATAGATAGAGAGACAAACAGACAGATAGATAGATTAGATAGATACTTTACATAGATTAGATAGATTAGATAAATACTTTAGATAGATACTTTAGATAGATAAGATAAGATAAGATAAGATAAAATAACATAAGATAAAATGAGATAAAATCACATAATATTAGATAAGATACGCTAAGATTAGATGCGATTAGATTAATTAGGTTAGATTAGATTAGATTAGATTAGATTAGATACATACATAGATAGATAGATAGATAGATAGACAGGCAAAGCATGGTAAATCCACAAAAGCCACACACCCACAAAAGCCACAGAAGCCACAAGGCCAGGCTGGAAAACAAAAAAAACACATCAAAAAAAAATAGCGCTCCATTACACATACCCAAAACGCGCAAAGTCGGTAAAGTTGATGATGCCCCAGTAACAATTTGGTACCCATGGCCCATGGGTCTTGATCACCATGTTTACCCCAATAGGTAACCCAGTTTTGACCCAGGCGCCGATGGGTCCGAACTTCCTGCGTTCCAGGATAGCTGCATGGAAGAAGGCCAAGGCATACCTCGGATGGATTCGGATGGGCCATGGAGATAGCTGGGGTCTTATCTCCATGTCTTTGCTTTGAGAAAAAACAGCAGAATGCAGAATACAAGATGAAAAAAAAATCCAACATTCAAAATCAGTTGGCAAACGAATATTGGGATGGAATTGGCTTTGATGTATAGATTGTTCTGATGGGTCATGGGTGGATCTTTTCAGAAGCGTAAGACATCGAGAGTCTAGATTCTAGAGGACACCTCTTTGCATGCTAGCTTGAGGCCAAACACTTCATCCAAACATTGAATACATCCATTTTTGGAACAAAATCTGTAGCTTAAGACATGATGATGCGGCAAAGCCTCAAAATTCATGTCCCCCAAAGTTGCCTTTAATTTGGCCGACGGTCCCAGTGGTTTAAGTTCCGTTCACCACAGAAACCCAAAACCGCTTTTCTCGCGGCTGAACCACCAACCAGCTACGAGCCATGCAAGCGCGTTCGGTTGCATGCGTAGGAAATTGGATGGGAACAACAATAAGAGCGACAAGTGAGCCCGTTTTCCTCGATCAAGTAAGCAGCCTGGGATGGACACTTCCAAAAATGGGACCAGCGCAAATCAAATACATCCGGCTACATGGTCTACAAACCCGCTGAAGGAGTTTTCCTGCAACAGCGGTGCATGGGTGGTCAAATAATATTAAAACCCAACACACGAATCAGGTGGTCAAATCCTGTGTTGCCTTGATCTTGCTTGTGACAACAACATCCAAAGTTCATCAAAGTTTGGGGCCCTCTCCGATGTATATATATATATATATATATATATGTGTGTGTGTGTTCAAGGCATGCCCAGAGATATGTTCAAGGCTTCACAGCCTTCAGTTGCAGGCATTGCCTGCTATTCATGTTGCGAAAGCATCTATGCGTTCATGGTTTTGAACTTATATATTAACTATTGTTACTATTATATAAATTTATATAATTGCTTTCTTTACTTTATCCCGATCTTGATTGGTCAACTCATAAGAAATGAACAAGGGTCATCATTGTCTGACGAAATGGATGCTTTAACACCATTTAACACCAAACATGACAATGAGAAAATTAATGTCGTAAGTTTAGAGCCATTTCTAAAGGTAAAACAAGATCAGTTCTCCAAGCTGGTTCATCACCATTGTCTGGTTGGTGGTTTGAACCCCTCTGAAAAATCTTAGTCAGTTGGGATGATGACATTCCCAATATATGGAAAATAAACAAATGTTCCAAACCACCAACCAGATTGTTGATTTAACCATCACTTCACCAATTGCAGCCTGACTAACTCGCAAAACTACCAGCAACTTGAAGGGTAAAATACCAAATGTACCCTCTGGTAATTTGACATAGCCATGGAAAATGGCCCATAGACATAGATGGTTTACCTATTAATAGCATGGTGATTTTCCGTGGCAAACTGTTAAACAACCAAAGGGTAACTCTTTTGTGGCCAATTGGAGGGTCAAACGGTGCTTCTCCGTGCTGAACTCATGATCAACTCGCCAAGGCCTTCACGGGCCGTCGCTCCGACGCTTCGGTCGCGGATTCTTTTTGAAAAGCGCAGCGAAGGGCAGCGAAGATCAGCGAAGACTGGCTGATCTAATCGACATGTGCTGCCAATCTTTTCCCCTCTGTTATACAAGATGAGTTCCGTCAATCATCATCTAATTGGTGGTTGAGCCACCATCCCAACAAATTATCCCAACTATTGGGGAAAATAAAAGCCATGTTCCAAACCACCAACCAGATAATAATACCATTTGGTTATTTAACATAGCCATGGAAAATCACCATGCTATTAATAGGTAAACCATCTATTTCTATGGGCCATCTATACCATGGCTATGTAACAAATAACCAGAGGGTAATAATCACATCAAAACCACAATGTTCTTGGTGATTTCCGGGGCAAAAGATTTGATGCAGCACAGTGGGGTTCAACCCGATGTGGGGTATCCCTTTTGGGGACCCGAAATGCTATAGCCACTTTCGATTCGCACTGGAGTTACCCGGCCTGGTAAACGTTTACATAGCTATGGAAAACAACCATTTTTAGTGGGTAAATCAACTATAAATGGTCATTTTCAATAGCTATGTTAAATTACCCGAGGGTAAGAATGGATAAAGGCAACTCCATAAAGATATGGACATGGCCAAGAGAGGTATGACAGAATTCAACGATGGGTGCTTTGATGAACACCACTCTGCTTGCCCTACTCCTTGCAAGATCAACATCTATATATATTTCTCAAGGGAAATGCCTTGGTGTTGTCGCGAATAGGATAGCCCAAAATATCATACTTCATCAATAAATTATATGCCTGCTTGATTTGAATCCATCAAACTGGCCATATCTTGAGGGTTCTCCAATGTTTCAACAGACCCAATGCTGACATCGCTGCCCCAGTTTGCTTTTGCGGTGAGACCAATGCAATTGACATTCACCTCATGGCTGGACGTTTTAACCCCGCCTTTCTTGGTCAGAGTCATCGGAACATGGCTTTGTTGGCCCAAACAACATCGGTGTGAGGAAAACAACATATATGCATACCTAGTGCCTTCAAGGTATTCTTGTAATCTTAAATATACGTGTGTGTGTATATATATATATACATATAGTATGCCTGATCCTTTGTACCTTTTGGGTGTGGGTTCACGTACATTTGATGTGAAAATACATTATAAATAATAACATATCATGATATACTGTAAATATATTCATCTAGTATATACAATTTAATAAATTAATAATTCATAAAAAAAACTGCAAATGATTTATATCATACAGCAGTATTGTTCCTATACAAACAAACAGTTGAGCAATTCCCACGATCTTTTCCCTTCGGTCAGCGCATGAAGCTATGCGACCGATGTAAGCACTCAGGTCCGCCAGCTCCTGGCGGCGCAAGGCGATGAGTCATGCTGCGATGGGTCGAAACCCTGCATGGCGAAGTGGGTCAAAACTGGTACCCTCTGGTAATTTAACATAGCTATTGAACATGACCATTTATAGTGGATTTTCCCATTGAAAATGTTGATTTTCCATAGTTATGTTAGTTTACCAGAGGGTAGTACCTGTTAGTAATCTGAGATTAATTTGAAAAACTGGTATCCCAACTGGTGAATGAACTTAATGCTCCTAAATGCAAGAATGTACCAAGATTGACCAAATTGCTGGGCCTTCAATTTTGATACCCATATCAATGGTTCATGTTTAGTAAAAATAATCTAAAGACATTCCATGGCGGAACAAAGCCTGCATGTATCATAAACCATCAACCAATCAAAGGTGAGGAATCGGATTACAATCCCCTATAACTAGGAGGTTTCATGGAGCGCACGTCCACGCCATCTGAAAGTCATTTCGATATATGTCCATTGGCTATTACAATGTTTTGACAGCATTCAACAATATTCAACTACTATATTATATAATCATGATATCCATTTATTCATTGATATGAAAAAATACATCCTTTATCTTACTTGTATTTAGCTGTATTTTTGTATTTTTTTATTTTGGGCCGTCAACGAGAAATCCAACAAAAAGGAAGAGGTGCAAACGAGAATAACAAATATCTTTCACGTCTTTCTTCCTTGAACTTTGCCGCAACATAACAAGAGGGGCTTCACAATAAATAACCTTGAAGTAGAATGTAAAAGACCAACGCAAACTTAAGACTGCAACTTAGTCGCGACAAAGATATGCGACACAGTGCTCAACACCAACTTTGAGAAAAATATCTCAAGAGCCGTGGCCACGCTTTTCCCCCCGGTAGCAGACGAGTTTTGCAAATATCTTTTTGCGTTTTGATTGAAGCAATTGGGTTAAAAACTGAAACAGACCTGTTGATGGCCGAACCAGCCACCATCCAACAAATCCGACACAGACCTTGGCTGAAACAGCCACGGTTGGAATACCAAGCCGACTTCAGCTTTGGCAAAGTCATCTTTGGCCCCTCTTTCTTAATATGCAACATGGGCGGCCCACGAGATCCCCACTTGCTGCATTTCAACTTGTGGTGCTTCTCAAACCGCTTTTCGAGCCCCAAAGTTCCAACTATCCGTATTTGGACTAAGCGCAGATCTCTTTCAGCTTGCTTGATTTAAAGGGTCCTTAGCACTACAGAGTGCACAGCTGGCTGATTCTGAGTCAGCTTTCTTGGGCTGAAACAGCCGCAGAAGGAAACGCCTTGAAATTGAAATGTGTGAGCTTTTTTTAATCTTCGTTGCACTTGTTATAAATCAACTGCTGTTTGCTGAACTGAGTCTACTTTGGGATCGCCGGGGCACTTAGGCACTTAGCAGGCAGTTAGCAAGCACTTAGGTTTTGAGGTTGCTAAGTCCGGCTAAGTGTAAGCTAAGTGACCGCTAAGTGAAGCTAAGTGTTTCATACGTTTTTTTAAAGTTTTCGAGTTTGAGTTGTTTTTACAATATTTCAGTAGTATTAGTGTTAACACTCAGTCGCTTTCTCATCTTTTTGGTACCGACCATTGCAGGGTCAGCGTAGAAGGCAAAGACCGTCTTGGTCTTCACGCAGCAATCGCATCGGCTCATGCTGCCGCAGCGCGGATGCTGCAATGATTTCCGTTCCTCTGCTGAGGCGCTTCCATTTGAGAATGGATGCCTCGGGCATGGCTTGCAATGTGTGCACCAGCACAGAAAGAGAATCTCCTTCTGCAAGGCCATGGATAATTTCAATGCTGCACGTAGCAGACATCTGCACAAAGGTACCGCGTGAGTACTCCACACAGTAGATCTGAATGCCTTTTCCAAAGACAACGTGATCTGGAAGGCCTAGTTCTTTTGCCTTATTCACGTCTTGCGTGGCCTTTCCCAGAAGTCGACCAGTGTATTCACTTTCCAAGTGACTCGTAGTCAGCTCTATTTCTGTTAATTGCAAAAGGGTGCTTCGAGTGAAGCAACTTAATTGCGACAGACGCGGTGCCACTATGGACTTAAACACACGATGTTTGCGCTCCCCCACAAAGCAATCGATGTGTCGATGCCATTTTTGAATTTGGCTTTGGAGATGCAACGAGTAGTGGAATTTGGGTCTTGCCCAAGCCACCGCCGCGTAGGCGACATCCCACTTCTCTTTATATCTTTTCAATTTTCCGGGTAGGTGCCGTGCTGCATCCGGGTGTACTTTGGTTCTTTGCAGCAGCTGGGACACTTCCTGCAATGCAAACAGTGCTTCGTTCGCCGGCTGCATGGCCACATTGTCTGCCAGCATTTCCTTATAGAAGCTGGCAATGAGAGGCAGTGCTTGCAACGTAGTATCTGCATCTCCACGGAAGTCTTGCCCTTCACGAAACAGTTTGTCATTGCAGCATTCCTTTGGGCTCGGTCCACCCATCAGGGTTTTCCAGCCGATGCCCACCCACCGTTGAAGAAAGCAAAGATCGAACCCATTTTGCTTAAACAGCGCATACCAGAGGCCAATGTCTTGTCCCACTAAGCCGTTTGCATAGAATTGATGCATCGAATCCACATACAGAGATTCGATGGATATCCAGTCTTGCAAGGACGTGGATCCCAAGATTCCCTTTTCCATGCTCGACAGACACCATCCCAGCAGTTTTTCTCCTTCCTGCAACTCTGTTTTGTTTCTGCATCCACGTAGGTATGCCACAACAGCTTGCAGACCGTCATCCGTCTGCAAACGTAGCAACGTTGTGTCAGCGTTCCCGAGATGCACATGCCCCGGAGGCAACCTGCGATTACCAGAGATCACGTTGACACAACGCCAGCAAGGTTTTAGCCCCGCTGCGCCCTTACAGCCGGCAAAGGCACGTAGCCCTTCATGATCGCCCAACACCAGGACCTTGCAGATCCAGACCAACGAGGCACCTTGGCGCAGTGTGATTGCTATGCCATGTTGACATGCGTCGTGTACGTATTCAAGCACACACCGCAGATATTCCGCGTGGGAATACCCTTTCTCAGTGATCTCATTGTTTCTCATATTGCTCAACGGCAGCCAGCAAGAATCTTGAAATAAGATCTTTAGTTCCAAGAAGCTTGCATATATCATGCATGACTTTTTAGGCTGCCGAGCGGCCAAGATGTTGCCTGGTGTTGCATCATCTGAAAACACTACGAAGGTTAGGCGTCCATCATATTCTTCCCATGCATCGGACAGCAATCGTGCGAACAAAGGGCAAGCATCCACCTTAGCCTGCAAAAGATCGGGAAGAGAATTGAAGTACACTGGCACATTTTGACTTTGGCCGGACCAAAGCTGTCGCATCAGCTTGGATGCGTGGGGGTACGCGTGGTGTTCCCTCGTGCCAGTGCGCCGTCCCAAGTCATCATCGCGTAGCAAACTGATCACTTCACGACAATCTGCTTGACTGAGTCGCGGCAGCTGTCGTAAGGCTTGAAATTGCAACAGAGGATCATCGCCAGCTCTTAGCTTGCGTTTTCTCGGTTGCATGGCCGCTTCCACATCTCCTTTGAGCCACTGTAAACTCAACGGACACATATGTGTTCCCATGCATGACATCCACGATATATATAGACCTGTCACTTGCATACGTCAAGACTTTTGATACATTCTGTCTGTATGTCCGGTGAATCGGATACGACACGGTATGTGACGAAACAGACATGCACATGTGTCAGACATGAATGTTGCTATATCTTTCAAACATGGTGCTAACATGCGATGATACACCCCGAAACATACAAGAGGAGCTGCCGCAGAACAGAATATCTTTTTCACTGCAGTTGATAGTTCAACGCTGTGCTGTGCAGCAGAGACAATATACCCCAATGTCACTACCAGAGACTGAAACCTAGAGATTGTGCTCGGCCCTTTCTGCTCTGCACGTGCGGACATACACACTCCTTCACATATAGGGATCGCGTGCGTGCGCCAATGACAGCGCTGCCTCTAACGTTGCTCCGGAGACCTTGCCACTTAGGCAGGTGCCTTCACACGACGCCTCTTGGGCGCGGGCTCTCCCGTGGAGGTCCCCTCAGCCTTTGCCTTGGCCTTTGGCTTCGGGAAGCTCTCACGCAGCGCCTTGATGCCTTCTTGCCCTTGTTTCAAAAGGACCTTGAGGTCACTTGCGTCAAATGGCAAGGGAGTCAGTTCCACGTGGGAATCGCCTTCACTCTTAGCCTTGTTGCTTTCCTGCTGATTCACTGCTGCCCGCGCTGCTTCCGCCCAACGCTTGACCTTGGCCAAGCTATCCTTGCAGACAACCATGGCAGGACCGTCAGCTTCGGGCACCATCTCGCCTTTGTTGATGATCTTGGAGAGAGCCGTCTCCGTCGATGCCATGCATCCCAAGCTCTCTGCCGCCAACGTCGCAATCTTCTGGTTGGACGTTTGTTTCTTCTTTTCGGCTGCTGCTTCCTTCCGTTCTTCTTGTTTCTCAGAGCTTTGGCCACTTGGGCCTGCCGCCACCGGAACATCCAAATCGGCCGCTTGGGCACCACGCTTCTTCGATGCCTGTTTTTCGCGTTCTAATATCCTCTCTTCCACTGATTCAAAGACTTGCTTCCACGTTTGCTTCTTGATAGGCACCTTGAACACCTCGCAGCCATACTCCGGCGACTCATAGCTCGGAAACCGACGCACGGTCTCTTCCTGCCAGCCCCTTTGCAGCAGAACGGACATGGGCAGCTCTTCGATGTCAATCTTGGCCGCATGGCTTTTAATCTGTTTCTCTGTCAGTTTCTTCACCAAAGACGCCCTGATGGTCTGCCATTGCAGATGTGCCCCATTGACCTTCGATCCTGCCAGGCTTTTAAAAAAGTCCGTGGACTCTTCCGCGTCAAAGTCCTGCAGGTCAGCATTCGTGCCCAGATGCCTGCGGATGGTGCGGTCCACAGACATGCACTGGGAACAACGGAAATATTTGCCATGTTGACGCCCATCCGTGCTGCCGTACAGGAGGCCACACACGACACACCGACATGTCTCCACTTGGGAGGTCTCAGCAGAAGTCATACGGCGACACAACTATATAGAGTGAAGAAAAACCACGCCGGAGCCAGAAACCTCAGACTGAAAAGCCAAAATGCTGCGGAGCACAGGAATGCCAGGGAAGTGAAATCACAACGACATGCTCCAAAGCCCGCGGACAAGGTACCAATCCATGCAATTTCAAAGAAGGTCAGGTCGCGGACATCCGCAGACAAAGGAACGTACTACCCCATTACATTCTATAGGCACTGCGGTCAACCAGAGACAAACAGCGCCTCACCGGTCCTACTTTTTCCATCCGCGGTCAGCATCACGCGGACAAGTCGTCTGGGCTGTCTGAGACCGCGGTCACTCGCGCTCATCCGCGGTCAGTCCGCGGACAAGTGCGGAACCTGCTTCAGACGCTTCGAAGCTCAGCCGTCCTTTGCGCTCGTAGCGCCATTGCCGCAACATCTTCTGCACCAGTTCTGACGCCCTGCGGCTCCATTCGAACTCTCGCGCCCTATTATGTTTCATCAAGAAGTGCCATGCCAGTGTGCTTAAGGCCTTGCGGCAGGCAATGCATTCCTTTTGGAACCAGTCGTCAGATTCCATGAGGAAGGTCCACCGGCAAGGCTCTGCGTCTACTCGATCGTGTGCCCTCACCAGGCAGTAGCCTGGAATCTTTGGATGCGGCGGTACGTCCAACGCCGTAGCGTGCCATACCCCCAAGTCTATGAGTGCTTCCATCCGCGACAGTACGCGGCGATCCCTAACCGTAGCCAGGAAACGTGCGTCCCGTAGACACACTGCTACCTTCCCCCACTTAGTGGCAAAGGTATCATATGGCACCGCTGCGACCGTAGCCGTCATTGCGGAAATCACTTCCTCCAAGCCATGCGGGGCTATTGCAAAGGAAACATCAACGGACATGACAGCACGAAACGCTGGGGATTCCCCGGAGCCACGCTAACAAAACAGCTGCGGGAACGAACACATTAACACGGCAGCCAAGCTGAACTGACAGTGGTACACGGCATAACAGCACTAACAACCGGAAACCAGACCCCAAGTTCGGCAACTTCTTTTTGCCTCGGCTCGCAGCAGCTCTCGAAGGTTCACTTCGCCTGTAAGGACGCGCGTGGCACCTTGATCCACACCATGTCGGCTCCCTTGTCCTTGCCATGGCGCTTGGCCTTATGCCCGTCTCCGTCCGACTCATCCGTGCTGGGGGGAGGACGTCGCCGGCGGCTGCGATCCACCTCGGGGGTGGCAGAACGCGGCCTGTGCCTTCTTCTTTTCTTCTTATTTTTCTTCTCTGGCTTCGGCTCCTCTGCTTCCGGCGGCGGCTCTGGTTCGTGACGTACACGCTCTTCCACTTATGCCCGATGCTTCGCCGAACTAGCGGGCAACACGTCGACGCCTGTGTCCCCCCGGGCACGCTCGGCGTGCTCCCCCCAGCCTTCCTGCTCGCGCCTGCTCTTGATCGCGTGGGCCCTATGCAGCGCATCGTCCCAACTCACTTCCCCTTGGCTATATATTTGCCAAGCTATGCATTCAAAGTTCCACCACATATGTTGAGACAACCCAGAACCTCTAGGGGTCCATGCCACAGGAGTCCAGCAGTGCGGACAGTCCTGCGTGCGTTTCCCCTTGGCCTTGCCTTTGCTGCGCGTAGCAGCCATCCCATGACCTCCATCCATTCCATGCCGCGTAGGCCCCTCTCGCTCAGCTTCTAGATCAGCAGGTGGCGAAACCGGTCGCGTAGACCGGTCCCGTGCGTGCCCTGGCTCATCATCCCGCCTCCGATCCCGCACAGGACGTGCGTCCAGAGCCGGCACCGGGCGCACAGGGCTCCGGGATCTTGGTGGTAACTTCGGCCCTGGGTCATCCGAACTCGTCGACGGACTTGGGATTCGACGTTTCGACGTGGCACACGGAGGACCATGGGATACGGTGACCACAGCCTCCGGAAGATCTGCCGGGCCTGCGTCCACAGGCGCGGTACGTTCCGGCCCTGCCTTGGCAGCAGCAGGTTTTGGCGCTGCCTTAGCAGCTCTACGCACACGTGGTGCTCCACTGCCGGCAGCTTCCGGTTCTTCCTCCTCCTCATCGGTGACATAGGAGTACTCGGAATCCTCGCCCTTGCCACTCTTCTCTGCCATGAAGTCCTGCGAGAGGCGAATATATATTAGAGGACTGCATATAAAAATAAAGAAAGAAAGACAAGGCTACCAACATCACAGAAGTGCAGGTCGACACTGTCCTATATATGGACGGCAACTCTTCCCATGGGAATGGGCAGCGACCCTTTACTGCTTGAGCCAATATACCCTGAGCATCGCCTTTTGATTACAATCAATTAGCCCCTATGTTTTTCTAATTGATTTTTTTTGAGAAGGTAAAATCAAAAGGAGAAAATCAAAAGGAGAAATTGGATTTTTCGAAAATTCCTTTTTGATTTTGCTTGTTTTCGTTGATGGTTTTTCTTTTGATTTTTGCTGCTCAAAAGAAAAGCCTTTGGGAAAGGGGTCAAAGCCCACAAAACCTTTGGGAAAGGGTTTGAATTCAGCACCAGAATAATTGCAAAAGGATTCAAATGTAAACTGTACAGAACCCAGCAGGCCCAAAAGGGGCCAGCTGAACAAACCAAACAAATAATGAATCAGAAAAAAATAAAATATCAATAAAAATACAAATGAAAAGACTTTTTAAAAAAATGGCAACCCACTAACAGGCCTTTGGGAAAGGGCCTCAAGAAACTCAAAGCCTTTGGGAAAGGGCTCAAAAAAATCTTTGGAAAAAGGGCTTGAAACTTTTGGACAAGAGTTTCAAGTGCAAGAGAGTTGAAAATCTTTGGAAAAGGACTTGAGGATTTTTTTCAATGTACAGAAAGCTGTTAAAATCAATGAAATAAATATTTCAAAAACCACCTAAAAACTGAACTGAATATATGTTTCAAAAAATATATAGGTAATAAAAAAATAAAAACATTATTGAATAGATCAATAAATAGATAAGTAAAAAAATATATATTTGTAAGATGAATAGATAAAGACAGATAATTTTTAAAAAAATAAATAAATATATATATATATATATATATGGTAACCCACCCAATGATCTACATTTTTTGGTGAAACTGATGCTTTTATTGGTATTTATGTTGTTTTGTGCTTGATTTGTATGGTTTTCATTTTGGCACTAGTTGAGGGGAGTATCATATATATATATATATATACATACCAAGGTACCCAAGCTTGTAGTTTCTAGAAGGGATACCACATGCACATGGTAAATTCTACCATAGGAGGTACTAGGAGGTACTAGTACCTCACCCATTCCAAGGTCCAAGATTCCAAGATTCTTCAGGGCTCCTCGAAAGAATCTTGATTGCTATGCTATCACCACCACACATTGTATGCTACTGAGGCAATATCTCATTACTGAGGCTTTAAAAAAATAGTAACTTCTACCATCTGACTTTGGCTTCGGCATGTACAAGGAGGTACTAGGAGGTACTAGTACCTCACCCATTCCAAGATCCAAGATTCTCCAGGACTCCTGCAGAGAATCTTGGAATTGCTATGCTATCATCACCAGGCTTGACTACCTGATCTATTCCAAGATTCTCTCCAGGAGTCCTGGAGAATCTTGAATCTTGGAATGTGTGAGGTACTAGTACCTCCTAGTACCTCCTAATACCTCTTAGTGTGATTTCTATGGTATTCCTTTGCAAGTTCTATATAGAAATGCATTTGATTTCTAGGAAATTTCTATGCAATTTCTGTAGGATTTTCATTGGATTTCGATGGGATTTTTTGTGATATTTCTATAGGATGTCTAGAGAATTTCAATAGGACATCCTAAAGGATGCCGAAAGAATTTCTATGGGATTTCTTTAGTATTTCAAAGGGATGCCCATAGGGATGTCCATTGTATTTTGATGATATGTCTAAGGGATTTCCATGGAATTCCTGTGTGATTCCTGTGGTAGTCCTTTCCCATTTTCTATGGGACTTCTATGGAAGGGATTTCTATGCAATTCCTATAGGATTTCTATTTGCTTTCTAAGTGTTGGTTTGAATATTTCTACATGATGTCTACAGATTTTTTTTTGGATTTCTTTCATATTTCAAAGGGGTATCAGTGGAATTCCTATGGGATTTCTATGAGATGTTTGTGGTATATCTAAGGGATGCCCATGGTTTTTTGTATGATATGTCTAAGGGAATTCCATGAATTCCTGTGTGATTTCTATGGTATTTCTTTGCAATTTCTGTAGGGCTGCTATAGGTTTTCTAAGGGATTTCTATGCAACTTCTTGGATTCTATAGGATTTCTAGTGGATTTCTGTGGATTTTTTGTGATATTTCTTTAGGATGTCTAAAAAAATCTATGGGATTTCTGTGATATTTCTAAGGGATGTCCAAGGTACTTCTATATGTCTAAGGGATTTCCATGGAATTCCTGTGTGGTTTCCATGGTATTTTTTGCAATTTCTATATAGAAATTCATGGGATTTCCAAGGGATTTCTATGCAATTTCTGTGGGATTTGTATTGGATGTCTATTGGATTTCTATTGGACTTTTGTGGTTTTTCTATAGGATGTCCTATAGGATGCCAAAAGAATTTTATGGGATTTCTTTGGTGCTTCAAAGGGATTTCAATGGAATTCCCATGGGATTTCTTTGGGATGTCTGTGATATTTCTTATGATGTCTACAGAAATTCTATAGGATTTCTTTGGTATTTCAAAGGGATATCAATGGAATTCCTCTGGGATTTCTATGGGATGTCTGTGGTATATATCGAAGGGATGTCCATGGTTTTTTAATTGATATTTCCAAGGGATTTCCATGGTATTTCTATGATATTTCTCTGGTATTTCCATGGAATTCCTGTTTGATTTTTGTAGGATTTCAAAAGAATTCCTATGTTTCTTCTTTGGTATTTCTGGGGAATTTGTATGGAATTCCCATGGGAAAATTCTAAATCCATGACTATATCTACCAGATCATGCATATCCCAGTGCCTGGCAAAACCTTCAAACAATAAAAAAATTTAGATCAGGGAGGGGGGTAGCATATATATATATATATATATATACATGAATTAATTAAGGAACTATAAATACATATTCAAAAAACAATTAACAACAACAACTATTTGTTCAAAACATATGACACAAACCTTGTGCATATTTAAATATATATATATGAATACAATTGCAACAACATATTTTACAACCAATAAATATAAACATGAAACATTTGCTTATTTGAGCACAAAAGGCCCTTTTCCAAAGGCTTGCCATGGCAGAAACATCTGAATCCATTTTTTTCACATTCAATTTCAAGTTGAATTGCATTTGAATCAAAATTTGGTCCAAAAAATCAAAAAAATGAAATCTGATCAAATCTGATCAAATCTGATCAAAACCTACTATTTGATCAGATTTGATCAGATTTGATCAGATTTGATCAGGTTTGATCAGGTTTGATCAGGTTTCATTTTTTTGAATTTTTGAGGTTCAGACCTGTCTCAAAAAACCCAAAATGAAATTTGTGTCCAAAAATGGGATAGTTTTGAAGGGGTTCTGCAACCACAAGCCTGTGGAAAAGGGTTTGTATGTTTCAAAATTCCAAATCAATATAGATGTTTGTCCCCCCCAAAAAAGGTGTGTTCTGTTCACATGTCATGAAAACAAACAAACCCATACACATAGCAAAAAAAACAATTATGAATTTGTACAAAAAATGCCAAGCATGAATATTGATATATGTACAAATAGTTTTGGGTCCAAAAAAACCCAAATTAAGATATGTTAAAATTTATATTTAGATCTTTTAAGATTATATTGAATTAAATCTCACTCTTACTCAAATTGGTTTGAATGAAATGTTCATTTCTATTTCATGTTCAGTATTCATTACTTGTTTCCAGGCAAAATGAAATGCTGTTGGTCATGTTCATGTGTCATGTTTACATGCCATGAAAACAAGAACAAACCATGTACATGGAAACATCTTTGCAAATATTAAATATTATCAACTACTTCTTTCTCTCTCTATATATATATAGTCAAAAAATCTATAATATAACTGTTCTGTATTGTTTAATAAGTCAGACCTAATTTATTGAAAATATATTAAATTTCATAAACATTGCTATTACTATATTGTATATTTTTCAGGTTATATATCGATATATATATATATATTATATATGAGTTTTCACTATTTATTAGTTATTTGTTTTGCCTAGCAGGCCATTTGTATGCCTGTTGGATTCTGTACACTTTGCTTGTGATGCCTTTTGCAAAGGTTCTGATGTTGAATCAAAACTCTTTTCCAAAAGTTTTGAGCCCTTTTCCAAAGGTTTTGTTTTGGGGCCCTTTCCCAAAGGCCTTGTCCAAAGGTTTTCTTTGGTTTCTGGTGAAACTGTGAACCCTTTTCCAAAGGTTTTGTGGTGCAAATGTGAACCCTTTCCCAAAAGTTTTTGGTGAGGCTCCTGCATCCCTTTTCCAAAGGTTTTTGATTTCCAAGGCCGCATGAATTAAGACAAGCAGGGGGCCTTTTCCAAAACCCACAGCTTTGTTTCAAAACATGTTTTTTGCCTTTTCCAAAGCATGCCAAGCCTTTTTAGTGAAAACATTTTTCCATAGTACCACAAGGCTTTAGGCAGTTATGCCAGGCTATGCCAGGCTATGCCAGGATACATGGAAGGTGGGCAGCCATAATCCTTCCAAACCAGATTGCTGGGCAATCTTTCTGAGCTGCCTGCAGAGCCAATAGAAATCGGTTGCAGCTTCAACTTCCCAATTGTAGCCACCACCATAAGGTGACAAAGTGGCTGAAGTAACTGCAAATTCTTGCACTGTCCACTGCATGTTTTCATACAGCCTGCTGATTTTGATTCTCCCTCCATATGTAAATTTTCCAATTGTAACATGTGGAGAAATCAATGTGGGCAAGAATTGGCATTGAAATTCTAGCCCTATGTAGACCTCATGGCCTGGCAGCAGGTCGATCCACACAGAAAGATTCGTCACCTGCAGTGGCCTTTGACACACTGCAAGCTGTGTGGCTTTGAAGTGCTGCTCTGGGGCTGCATGTGAAGGCAAGGTGATAACTGCCTCCCTGACTGCCTTGCTTGAGGCCTGCTTTGTCATTGGGAGTGTAGCCATTCAGCCACCAAGGGCTTTTCCAAACCCAATGCTTTTCCAAACCCCTTGCTACATGCAATGCTGAAAACTAAATGCGATGCTGTTGTGACCTAAGTGTGATGCTCTTGTGTGCCGACCTAGCTGTGCATGTGTGCTGTGAAGTGTGCCTATGAAATTGTGTCTGAAAATGCTGTGAATTGTGTAGTGCTGTTCTTTTCATGTGAGTGAGCCTGCTCATTGCTGAAAACACAGCGACACAAACAAAACATGCAGTTCAGGTCTTCAAAGCAAGTGCCCCTTTTCCAAAGGGCACACACAAAAAAGGCACAGCAACTGTTGCAAAGGTTTCCAAAACAAAGAAGTTTGGGAAACATTTTTGAACACAGGGTGGGGGAATAGATGGGAATATTTGCACATATACACTATGAATGCTTGTTTTAAAAACATGATTTCTTCACCACACCTAATCACATGCCTTTCGCAAACGCATATCATATATGTATATGGCTTTTTCCTTTGTGGTGGTTTGTATTGGTTGTGAAACAACTCCCCAATGTATCCAGCACCAGCACCTTGCTGGGCCACTGGCTTCTAGCATGCTTTCCCAAAAGCTGTGGCTGCAGAACAACATGGGAGGTCATTTGGAAATACCTTCATTGGCAGATGGCAAGCACCCAACCAGGGATCCAGACAACAAGCCTTTGGAAAAGGGCTCAGTGGCCAGCAACTGCATCCCAAAAGATACAAGACTGTCCTGTGGGGTGTGATAGGAGATCATGAATTCTTTTCCAACTCTTTGGGGATACCTGCTACCTCACTGGAATAGCGCTATTGGCCTTGCTGGGTGGTGCTGAGAATTTCATTCCATGTGCATTTGGGAAAAAGATACAAGGAAATTTGTTTGGGAAGGCAAAGATTCAAAATCTTCACCAATGAAGAAAGCCTAGCAAGCCCATGGAGTGACCATGACCCAGCAGGAAGTTGGAGATTACTGTGGAAAAGCTTCTTGCTTTGGAAAAGGCACAATGTAGACTGGAAACGTTGGAAAAGGATTTTCAGGCTACTTGGGCTTTGCTAGGCCAAATGGCTTTGGAAAGGGCCAGCAGGGTTGCTTAGCTAGCTGTGTGTATACATACAGTTTAGGTGCAAAGCCACCCAAAGGATATGGAGCATGCTGCCAAAAAACGTGCTACTTTTGGGCATGTTTTCTTTGATGTTTCTTTTGATTTCCTTTTTGATTTTTACCTTTAAAAACCTATGTTTTTCAAATTGATTTTTCAAAAGAAAAATCAATTAGAAATATATGATTTCTCAGGCCTATAAATCAAAACAATTGATTGTAATCAAAAGGCGATGCTCAGGGTACCCTTAACGAAACAACAGTGGCACCATCCGCATAGCAACACCCACAAAACGGAGTCTCCTTTCAAAGACAGAAGATCAAATCTCATACACATGCCTTCGTAGAGAGCAGACATGCACACAACCGACATACCCGCCCAAGTCCCCCTTTCCATGCGAGCATGCATTTGTAACGCCAAACAGGTTCTCAACGTCACGATGTCGGAGGCAATTCAAAGCCCCGAGACCTCCAACACGACACCGTGCAGCGAGTGTAGCGACACTTCGAGCACCCTTTGCGATATTGCGCCTGGATCTTCTTTGGCACAGAAGCCAAGATAGCTTGACGCCTTGCTGCACGATCTGATGCAGCCACCTTGGCGCCCTTGGGCGTCACTGTGCCCTTGCCTTTGGAGCTTCTCTTCGCAACCTCCAGCTTCTTTGATGTTTTTGTCTTGCCCTTGGGCAATGCAGCCGCCGTAGCGACACTGGATCTCTTAGATCCCACCGCTCCCGTAGGTAGCGTCATAGAGTCCTGCTCCCGTCCCATCGACTTATCTGTGCTCGTAGCAACTGCTGGCCTCTTGAGCCCTGCCTTCCTTACAGCCCTTGGCTTGCCTGTACCTGGTGGCCGCCCTCGTGGACGCAGCGTGCCAGGCCCTTTCTGACTTGCAGCAGGTTTTTTCATTGTCCCACCACGCGCAGCCGCTTCCATCGGAGGATCCATGTCCGCTCGCAACGCGGCCAATTGTTCTGCGACCGACAGCGTAGCAGCGGGTTTAAGCTCCACAGACTCAGCAGTCTCCACCGGTGGACGGTCACAGATGGCCAACTGAGGAGGCCGTATCTGCGCGCATGACCCGGACGGAGCGGATTGGCTCGACTGCATCGTCGCAACGCTTGGTTGTGCTGATTTGCATGCTTCCACAACTTTGCAGATATCTTCCACAGCCAAAAAGCCTGGCGGCACTTGGCCACTGGAGGGCAGCGCGTGGCTGCTTGATTGCAATAAACGGTTATCCTTGCGTAGAGGCATGTGTCGCACATAGTTACAAATCTCTGCGGCAAGATCCGTGATCTGCGTCGGTTTCCCCGTAGGAAAGACGCGTGTCACAATGTCCTGGTCCAACTCTTCCCAAGCCACAGGCAAATCCAAGAGATACTTCGAATCCTCTGCCGCCGTCAGATACTTTGTCACAACCGGCTTGAAGCGACAAAACAAATCATGCTGTTGCCGCGGCGACAAGCCACGCTTGCACAAATTCCATTTGGCAAGCACCACAATCGTTGCCTTCGTAGCTTCTGATGCATTGCGCAATGTCATTTTTGCCGCATGTTGACACAATCTGCATAGCAGGCGATCCGAATCCGTGGCGGCATTCCCAACATCCTGCGCCAAATCATCACTTAGATAATACGGCAACATAGTAAAATCTTGGGTAACACCACCACGGTTGCTCTCGACCTCAACAGGACGTGTTTTGGCCGCAACAAGCTCACGGAAGCTATCCAACTGACCAACCGTCCAAAGATCTGCCTGAAGAAGCCTCAGCCATGATGCCGCTTGGGCAGCAGTGAAGGAGACTACCTTCTCCAACGATCTTTGCACCCCTTGAGCCTGCTTGTCCCTGACCTCCTCGTAGGAGGCCAGGGACTGAATTCCACGTAGGAATTTCTGCGCGGCATCTATCTGTTTTTCAGCTGCCATGACTGGAACCAAAATTGCTGCGCAACATGACTTTTCCTGCCAGATTGCCCACGACAATCGAACTATGTGCGTTTTCAAGAAAAAGCTAAGTGATCGCTAAGTGATCGCTAAGTTACTACCACTTAGCACACACTACACTTATAAGTAACCTAAGTCAATAGTAAGTGCCACCTAAGTTTTGATCACTTAGCCATCACTTAAGTAACATAGCCATCATTTACCCAAAGGATAGATAACTTATAACTACATTTACTAAGTGCCTAAGTCCCCGGCGATCCCAAAGTACAGGGTGTCTGCAGCTGCCGCAACGCATGTTTATCCACTTTTCCACTTGTCATTTTTGTTGCATCTCACATCCGACTCTGAAAACAGGACCCCGCCGCAGTCTATGTGGCTAAGATCCGTCCCTTTCCAGCTGATCTGACATTGGTCGATGCCGCGGTGGCATACTTGTGGCCAAAGCAGCCACCAAAAGCCGAAGCAGCTAAGTGGTCGAATACAGCTACAGTAGCCGAGACAGTTGCCGCCTCTTTGGCGTAGAGATGGTGTGGCCAGTTTTCAGCCACAAGCTTCCGTGAAGTGCTTGAGCCGAGGCTCCTGAAGCGAAGCGGATCTCAGGCATGCTCCTAAGGAGAGGGCAATTCGTCCTGTCCTTAGGAGGTTCAAGGACGTCCCCGAGGCTCCTAAGGAGAGGACAACAATGGGACAAAGGCCTTTGAAAAACTCATACTTAAGAGTATTCCAGTTTCGTCCCCTTGTCGTCCTCCCCTTAGGAGGTTCAAGGACAACCCCGAAGCTCCTAAGGAGAGGACATTCCCACCCGTTGATTCGAGGTCCGTTGATTTTTTTTGATGCTCCTAAGGAGAGGACAAAAAACACATATTAAGTAGCCAAGACTGTCTCCAAATCAAAGCTTTCGTTGAATCTCCCAATATTTGTGGGTAATCGTCTCTTAGATTCAACCCATTGGTAGATTCGACCAGAAACCCAAAGTCTTTACCCTGACGCTTCAACCCACCCCAGCCAATTCCGATTTTTGCGAAAAGTCCATCGCGACCTGCTATGTACAAAAATGACTAAGTATGTAACGCAGCTTCAAAGTGAGAAGTCGGAACAGCGTCAAAACAAGCCAAAGCAGCTTTGACAGCCGGAAGCAGCTTACCTGATGCTGCAAGGGCTTTGGCTGAAACAGCTACCGCTAATGCCGAAGCAGCCTCACTTGAGGTCAAAATTTGAAAACACTTCGCAAGTAGGAGCCGAATCTGAAGGGCCGAAACAGCCCTCCTCGCTGCGTGGACATGCTGAGCCGAAGCAGCCGAACAGCCACCGCCCTCCTGAAGCTCCAGAGCCCGCCTTTGTCCTTTCATGCTTTTGGAAGGTTTTTTTTGCATGTGAATGGGCTTTGTATGGCTTTGTGATTTCATTGTTTGCTCAGACGCTTGTCAATCCGCTTTGGCTAGAACCCTGCAGTCAACACCCTATGGCGTGCGCAACCAAGTTCCCAGCTCTGGGTGACGACACAAAATACGGAACTGTGAGCCCCATTTCAAGCCCAAGACATGCCACTTGGATCAAAGCCATCTGCCATTGCAAAAGCAGCAATGCTGCTCTTGTGTTTGACAGCTAGTGACCCAAATTGCAAACGAGAAAAAAAAAAACAGCAATAATTTCAAATACCTCTTCAGCTGCCTCGACGAGAAAAATTGAAAGAGCCAATGGAAAGTGAAAAAAAGTGTACGAATATGTCTGAAATTTGCAAAGGAAAGGACCAAGGAAACAAACAACATGTTCCCTACATGTCTTAGATGTCACAAGTTAGGGTTGCAAAGGGTATTCCAAATCAGCCATTGTTGAAGCAAAGGAGACTCTCAAATAGCTTAGCCAAACAAAAAAATACAAAAAAATATCTCAGGCCCAAAAAAAATAAAAAACGAAAATACAGCTAAATATAAGCAAGTTATGTTACTTATGTTTGTTGAAGCCTTAAATTGATATTTAAAAAAAAAAACATCCGATATTTGTATTTTAGCCCCATATATTCATGATTATTCTTGACATGATTCATGACATGAGAAATCTCACCCTGGACCGCTTCGGTCCGCTCTGCGCGGAACCGCGGAACTCCGCTAGCCTGGGCCCCAGAGCAGGAGGCTGCTCACATCGTCTCCTTGAGCTGCCTGAAGAAACGAGCCGATCTTTTAAAAAGGTACCTTCACCAGTTAGGTTCCTGAAATGGCCATTGATTACCCTCTGGTTATGTCAAAATAGCTATTTAAAATTGTGATTTATGGTGGATTTTCCCACTAAACATGGTGATTTTCCATCGTTATGTTAGTTTACCAGAGGGTATTGATTCTCTATTTGCACATGTTGCTGTCATAAGTTAGCCAAAATCCCGTGCATGTTATGAAAACACCATAAATCACATTTTTTCTTGGTGAACCAAGGTATTTGTACCAACTGAGCTATCGTTAGGGGCAACCCACCTTGTTGGAACCCCTAAAAACATCAAAAACTAGCATCAGTTTTCTTGGGAAAAAATGGGATTGAGGAAGACATATGGTGAAATAACTTGATATACAGTAGATACCCTCTGGTAAACATACCAAAAGTCATGGCAAATCACAATTTTAAATAGGTAGATCAACTATAAATGGCAATTTTCAATAGCTATGATAAATTGCCAGAGGGTAATCAGTTGGAACCTCCAATTCCATTTTCGTCATTGGGGACAACCAGCGGACGGGGTATCTTAATTCTGGGGCACACTCACTGTCGTGGATTTGTGTTTGCCATACAGGCAAGATAGGAAACCTTTGCACCAAGAGTGCACAGAACATTATTGCACCTAGCTGCGAAAGCTTGCTATACGGTGTGTGGAGACAAATATATATATATATATAACAATTTGTCTCAATCAGTCGCCAGTGTTAAGCCCATGCGCCCTAGCCAACTGTTCCACCAGTGAAGAGAGATCGTTCCCTATCCCCGAAATCAAGGAAGGATCCAACCCCCAAGACGGATGGGAATTCGGTGCTGTACCATCCATCAGTGTTGGTATATATGCTTCCCAAAAGCCATAACTGCGGTATTTTGCGTGTCTTGTATCAATTATCACTTATTAAGTGTATATGATGTGAATTCAGATATGTGGGATTAAGTAAATGGTTGTGTCTAAAAAGGGAGCATACTAGCCAAAAATTGTTGCTCAATGGCTGGGGCAAATGATTTCTCAATGAAATTTGGGGTATACCGCATGCACCATTGTTCGACAAACCTGCATACACTAGATATTCATGGCCCACTCGGCAGAAAAGATACGTTCGTTCAACCCCGCCTGTCGTCGCTTTATATTATCTGATAGGGGTTTCCATAATCATTGTCCTCGCGGGTCATGGTATTCCTCAATATCTACTGGTTGGTTCACAGCTGCCCTGCTAAAAGAAAGACAAGTAAAATCTGTTTCAAAAAAAAATACTTTACTTCGAGTGATCCCCACCATGACATTTATACGTTTTGTTACTGGCAAATCTTCTGGCATTCTATCTGACATACCAGTATCTTCTGGCATTCGATCTGGCATTCTATCTGGCATATCTTCTGGCATTCTACCTGGCATATCTTCTGGCACATCTTCTGGCATATCTTCTGGCATTTTATCTGGCATATCTTCTGGCATTCTATCTGACATTCTATCTGGCGTTCTATCTGGCATATCTTCTGGCACTCTATCTGACATGCTATCTGGCGTTCTATCTGGCATATCTTCTGGCATTCTATCTGGCCGTTGAGGTCCAGTGGTGCTCACTGAGCTCGGAAGGTCCCAGGCTGAGGTCCAGCGGTGCTCACTGAGCTCGGAAGTTCCCAGGTTGAGTTCCAGCGGTGCCCACTCCTATCGCACGCCGGCAGTTGAGGTCCAGCAGTGCCCACTGCATGCGGAAGTTGGCGAAGAGTTGGCAAGGCGGAAGTGGACATGGAAGTGTATGCAAAGGTGGTGGAGGAGAAGCTGGAGGAGAGGGAGGAGGAGGAGGAGAAGGAGGTGGAGGATGAGGAGGAGGAGGAGGCGGAGGAGGAGAACAACTGTGATAAAATCTAACAACCCTCACCTGGCAGGTGGGGAACCAGTAATGATTTGCACCCTGTCAGCATCTTTTTGGGGCGTTGCTGTCTAAATTACCATCCAGTCATCCCGAGAAAAGCGAAGGTCCCATCGTTGCAATGGCGTCAGCGTGTTTAACCACCAGGTGACTTCCTGGTGCTGAACGTAGGGAATGGCGGAATGATCAATCTGAGTACACTACAATAATTCACTAACCTGAAACTTGCGGCCATTTTGGGATGATTCCCACATCAATTCACCATCATTTCCAGTGAGGTGGTCATAATTTATCCAGATATGTATATTAATGTATATATATATAATATGCATAATATGTATATAATATATATATATATATATCATATAATAACCCAAGGCATCCTCTCTGGAAATCATGGTCGATAAGGCATTCTGGGATTCCGCTCTCCAGATCCGTTGAAGATCCGAGCTCTCCGACCCAAATGGCATCTGAGCTCAATAAGGGCCCGTGACGGGGACCTGGGGAGAAAGTCGGTTTCCAGGAAAAAAGAGGAGATTGGTGCTGGAGCCACCCGGGTGGGTAAATATATCTAATTATACAACTAGACGACGGATGGCCCGAGAGCGTAGAGGAGCAGAGTCTTCTGTTGTTAGTATGGAGACACTATATTACAAGATAATATATTAAAGATGTATTATAGGCAGACGAGAAGAGTAGTATCCAGACAATATAAGACTAGTACAAGACAATACTTTGCATCGTATTTTTGTAAAGTTTTTCATACACAGAACTTTTTACAGACAGACGCTTTTGCACACAGAGACTTTTACACACAGAGACTTTTACACACAGAGACTTTTACACACAGACGCTTTTACACACAGACGATTTTGCACACAAACACTTTTACACACAAACACTTTTACACACAGAGACTTTTACACACAGAAGCTTTTACACACAGAAGCTTTTACACACAGACGCTTTTACACACAACCGCTTTTACACACGCTTTTACACACAGACACTTTTACACACAGACGCTTTTACACACAGACGCTTTTACACACAGACGCTTTTACACACAGACGCTTTTACACACAGACACACGCAGGCGCTTTTACACACAGACGCTTTTACACACAGACGCTTTTTACACACAGGCTCTTTTACACACAGACGATTTTGCTTTTACACACAGACACTTTTACACACAGACGCTTTTACAGACGCTTTTACACACGCTTTTACACACAGAGGCTTTTACACACAGACGCTTTTACACACAGACCCTTTTACACACAGACGCTTTTACACACAGACGCTTTTACACACAGACGCTTTTACACACAGACGCTTTTACACACAGACACGTTTACACACAAACGCTTTTACACGCAGAAGCTTTTACACACAGACGCTTTTACACACAGACGCTTTTACACACAGACGCTTTTACACACAGAGACTTTTACACACAAACGCTTTTTACACATAGGCTCTTTTACACACAGATGCTTTTACACACAGACGCTTTTACACACAGAGCCTTTTACACACAGACGCTTTTACACACAGACGCTTTTACACACAGACGCTTTTACACACAGACGCTTTTACACACAGACGCTTTTTAGACACAGGCTCTTTTACACACAGAGACTTTTACACACAGAGGCTTTTACCCGCAGAGACTTTTACAAACAGACGCTTTTACACACAGACGCTTTTACACACAGACGCTTTTACACACAGACCCTTTTACACACAGACGCTTTTACACACAGACGCTTTGACACACAAACACTTTTACACACAGAGGCTTTTACACACAGACGCTTTTACACACAGACGCTTTTACTTTACGCACAGACGCTTTTACACACAGACGCTTTTACACACAGACGCTTTTACAAACAGAGGCACTTTTACACACAAACACTTTTACACACAGACGCTTTTACACACAGACGCTTTTACACACAGACGCTTTTATACACAGACGCTTTGACACACAGACGCTTTTACGCACAGACGCTTTTGCACACAGACGCTTTTACACACAGACGCTTTGACACACAGACGCTTTGACACACAGACGCTTTTACACACAGACGCTTTTACACACAGACGCTTTGACACACAGACGCTTTTACACACAGACACTTTTACACACAGACGCTTTTACACACAGACGCTTTTACACACAGACGCTTTTACACACAGACGCTTTTTACACATCGTGCGAAAGGGTTGCTCCAGGACAAGTAAAATCGCATTTTTTCCTCAGTTTTTGACGATCGGCCCTCATTTCGTGCGAAAGGGTTGCTCCGGCACAAGTAAACTCGCAATTTTTCCTCAGTTTCTGACGATCGACCCTCATTTCGTGCGAAACGGTTGCTCCGGGGCAAGTCAAATCGCAATTTTATGCCGATCGACCCTCATTTCGTGCGAAAGGGTTGCTCCGGCACAAGTAAGCTCGCAATTTTTCCTCAGTTTCTGACGATCGACCCTCATTTCGTGCGAAAGGGTTGCTCCGGGGCAAGTCAAATCGCAATTTTACCTCAGTTTTTGACGATCGGCCCTCATTTCGTGCGAAAGGGTTGCTCCGGGACAAGTAAACTCGCAATTTTACCTCAGTTTTTGACGATCGACCCTCATTTCGTGCGAAAGGGTTGCTCCGGCACAAGTAAAATCGCAATTTTTCCTCAGTTTTTGACGATCGCCCCTCATTTCGTGCGAAAGGGTTGACGTTTCGTGACTCACCGCCGGTACCACCCTCGGCCTAAAGAGAGAAAGATAAAGAAGGCGAGAGAGAGAAAAAGGAGAGAGAAAGGAGAGAGAGAAAGGAGAGAGAGTGAGAGAGAGAGAGAAGATGTGAAGATGAGAAGGTGTGAGAGAAGGTGTGAAGATGAGAAGGTGTGAGAGAAGATGCGAAGATGAGAAGGTGTGAGAAAAGATGCGAAGATGAGAAGGTGTGAAGATGAGAAGGTGTGAGAGAAGATGTGAAGATGAGAAAGTGTGAGAGAAGATGTGAGAGAAGATGTGAAGATGAGAAGGTGTGAGAGAAGATGTGAAGATGAGAAGGTGTGAGAGAAGATGTGAAGATGAGAAGGTGGGAGAGAAGATGTGAAGATGAGAAGGTGTGAGAGAAGATGTGAAGATGAGAAGGTGTGAGAGAAGATGTGAAGATGAGAAGGTGTGAGAGAAGATGTGAAGATGAGAAGGTGTGAAGATGTGAAGATGAGATACAGACCTCCACTATTGGAAGAACCCTGCGCTCAGACGCTCTCGGGAAATATAATATATTATCATATATATATATATACATATATATATATATATATTCACATATATATATATGTTAAACATGATATTGAAGTAAACATAACCATATATTATGACAGTGAAGTGGGATCATCCTTTTTGATGAATGGACATGATGGACAAGTGATCCTACAGCTGCCCAATGTCGGTGAGGCGTTACAAATCCTAAACCAAGTGATTGGGAGGATAACCAAAAAAACATGGTGTGTCATGATATCTCATGAATTCTCATGATATATGATCATGCATCCAATATGTCTACAGTGGTTCTACCCCAACTCTGTGGGATTTTCTATCTCATCCATTTCTTGATATGAATTGCATACAGTCCCTTTGCGTCAAGCCTCTTCTGCCCAAGCCCTCGCCCAGCCCCACGTCTTTGAGACACGCACCATGCAACAGAAGAATGCTAAACCTTGTGTATTCGATCCACCTAGGTGACAAGAGGTGATGACCCGATGACGTAAAAACCAACATGGCAAGGGAACATCCTGTTTCTTCCAACAAGGCTGATGTTTTGAAATTGAAACAGTCGGACTGTCGATTACCACGTCAGTGACGTCAGTTTGCCAGAGGGTCTGGTGTATAGGGCCTCATTCATCCCACGACAGTCCTGTTGTAGTCTCAATTTGCGGATCCACTTGGGATTATCATCCCACTTCTTGGTTCCAATGGGCCCACGCTGTCTTGGTCATTTCTATCCATATGTTGGGGGTTGATCATTTTGACCCATCCATACCCAACAGAGGGTTGAGAGTGGAAATCCACATCAAATCCTTTTACTCCCTGCTGGTTCTCTCATCACTTTTCCACTGAATACCCAGCTGAAGAACATCATTTTGATCCATACCCAACTACAAGGTGGTGCTTCCCAGTTATAAGTTGGTTTATAAACCCCATTAACTATAGTTATAAGTACCATAAACCATAGTTATGAGAGTTATAAACCAACTTAGCTATCTTGGGGGCACCACCTTGTATGACTCAACTGTGACACCTTCACAGCCTCAGCCCTGTTTCAGGGCTGCAAATGTGTAGCAGCAACTTGGCCGAGGGGCAAATAGCCTCCTAAAGGCAGCAAAATATGCCAAAGCCTCAACTCACCGCGCCCCGTGTGAAGCAGCTGTGGATGGGATTTTGGTACCTGAATTATTTGCAATGGCTCATTCGAATTAGATATTGGCGGTAGTCACGCTAGTCTATCAAACATATAAAGACGGTATAAAGACGGTCATATTGCGCACATATACAAATCCCAACCTTCAACTGCTTCGACGAGCCTGCCAAAACATGTCAAATCATGTGTGCAAGCAGGTAGAAATCGGTCAAAGGTTCATTCATGGTTGTTTGATCCTTTGGGCATCAATGCACATCCTCCCGGGCAGTTTTTTTTGAGTTTCCGAGCGTATGGAAAAGCTGATAGCGGCGACCATTGCCTGTGGGCCATTTGCCGAGACAGGAGCCTGTTCACCACAATCCTTCAACTATGGCCTTGTCAGGCTGCTCCAGCAACAAAAGGTTCTAACTTGGACTATGTACATGAAAAGGCAACAGGTAAGATATGGATAGATGATATTGCATAAATTAACCGAATTCACCAACTTTTGGTTGGTAATTAGTCTAGTCCGAGACAGGTGGGTTGGTCTGGCAAAAGCAATGGCCACATGTTGGGCGTCAATTCCCCGTTTTCAGACACATCCAACCCACATATTACTAGTATTGTTGGTTGTAGTTTATAATATTTCATAAATTCACAATCCACATGACATACGTATGATCCCATCAATAGTGTTGGGTATTATTAATCATTAGATCATCACATTACATTCCTCGAGGATATGAAACATATTATATCATATGATATCCCACTATGGGTTACATGGGATAATATTCCCACTATATCGCCACTACTGCATCCCCTCTGTCTATTGTTGTGTCGCCGTCATACCCAATCTATGATAATTTTTAATCGTGTATCCCATCGATGATATTCCAGGTATAGGACATTATATCCCATGATATAATCGTGTTGGTAGGTTTTGGTCATTATCACATCATTGGATATGAAATCACATCGTTATTTGGTTTTTAGATGTATCCCATTATACATGATGTGTGCTATCACGATTTCCACCAGTCTTCACTTATAGTACCAGTTATATATACCTGATATCCACATATAGTCAGTAAGGAGTATCATGATGCAGGATATTGTAGTAGTATGGATTGACAAAATCCTGCACCAGTTGCTAGATGGTCTATCCCATGACTATCCCGTTGTTTACAGGGTTTCATAGGAATCCCAATACTTACCAACTCTGGGATATGTTTATTATGTATATATAGGTATAGTTTCCGATAGTTACCAATAATCCAATAGATAATCATTAGAGGTGTGCATTAAATCAGTGGGATATGATCAAATCCCCTTCTTGTATCCCCACTATCTCCCATGATGAAAATCCACATCCAGGTCGCTCATATCGCAACTAGGCCTGCCGCAAAGGCTTTGGCGCCTGCTTTGAAGCAAAGTAGCCCGAGCCTGGGACATCACTGTTTTGATGGAACATTCACCATGAAAAAATCCAAGTTGTTCTTGCACATTTCCCGACACGAATCGGGTAAACATTGGACACGAAGAAAGGGATGATCCATGCATTCCACAAATTCGGAAAATGCAACTCTCTACTTTTTGGGTGAGAAATTCATTGGAGGGATTTGTTCACAAAACAGATGATTTGAGTACCTTGTTTGTGAAGGCAGCATGCGGCAACAAAACCCAGTTTGGCCTGGTCATGTGAAGTAAACCTAAGATATTTAGAATTTGTATATTGTTTGGCTTGGGGTTTCCCACGCAACCATTCATATAGAATAATACAAACCATACATACATAAAATATATATATATATATTATATATATATTATATATATAATTTAATTATATATACACATAATGCATGAAGATAGTTAATTAATGAGTTTCACTTCAATCCCAATTTTACAAATGCTGGAAACCACCAGGGCCAAGACTTTTTTGCCCAAGCTTGGCTCCCCAAACGTCCAGGAGCAGCAAAGGAGACACAGCTGTACAGCGTCCATGCTGCAAAAGGCCAACCTTAAAACAATCCGAACGACGGGTACAGTCGGCCCATTGAAACATCACCAAAAGACTGGGATATGGGGATAAAACCAACTAACAATAGACGAAGGGTTGGAATTAACCAACTTTAATTGGGGATATACATACGTATATAAATATATGGTTGTTGATCTAAATTCCTTTTTTCTGCAAACGGCCATTCTCCGCGAATAAAAATTACTTCACTTCGAATGATCCCCACCATGACATTTATACATTTTCTTACTGGCAAATCTTCTGGCATTCTATCTGACATATCTTCTGGCATTCTATCTGGCATTCTATCTGGCATATCTTCTGGCATATGTTCTGGCATATCTTCTGGCATATCTTCTGGCATTCTATCTGGCAAATCTTCTGGCATTCTATCTGGCATATCTTCTGGCATTCTATCTTACATTTTAACTGGCATATCTTCTGACATTTTTTCTGGCATTCTATATGGCATATCTTCTGACATTCTATCTGACATATCTTCTGACATTCTTTCTGGCATATCTTCTGACATTCTGTCTGGCATATCTTCTGACATTCCTTCTGGCATTCTATCTGGCATATCTTCTGACATTCTATCTGACATCTTTTCTTCCCGTTGAGATCCGGCAGTGCCCACTGCGATCTGGAAGTCGCGGTTGAGGTCCGGCAGTGCCCACTGCGATCTGGAAGTCGCGGTTGAGGTCCGGCAGTGCCCACTGGGATCTGGAGCTCGCGGTTGAGGTCCGGCAGTGACCACTGGGATCTGGAGCTCGCGGTGGAGGTCCGGCTGTGCCCACTGGGATCTGGACTGCGAGGAGGAGGGCGAGGAGGAGATGGAGGAGGAGGCGGAGGATGGCGGAGGAGGAGGAGAACAGCTCTGATAAAATCTAACAACCCTCACCTGGCAGGTGGGGAACAAATCTTTCGCGAATCTTTCGCGAACTCCATGTTTATCTTTCGAGGAACCCATGTTGAGCAACAACTCCTCTTATGAAGATATGTTCATCACCTGCCAAATCACACCAAATTATCACGGATAACTTTTTGTAAACATGCAGCTAGCATCATGGAATTCCCTTCTCAGGGCAGGTTGTTGCTGATTAGGCAATTTGTTTGCAAGGCTTACTGGCTACTGTGGGCCACTCCCTTCGCAGAACTTTCGCGAAACTTTCGCGAAAATACCCCTATCCGCAGACCCCAGCCATCAGCAGGGGCGCATCAAAGGAAAAGCAAACGCCAGGGGCCTTGGCGTTTGGCTCTCGCAAAGCCTCACTTTTGGAAGCTTGGCTCCTACCTCTGAAGGGAAAGGTAAATGTGCGGTACCATTCTCCTGCCGGACCCCCGGGCGGCAGGAGGTGGTAGCCCTTAACAAGCTGTAATGTATACAATGATAATGATAATGATTCATTTCATAATATCCCACTTTCGCGAAACTTTCCCGAATAAACAAAAATATGTCGCGAACTCGCCAAAAAACTTTCGCGAGGGTTCCCAGCATAACATGAACGGTCTTCGCAAATAAAACTCTTTACAAGGACCTTTAGATCGATCACCATATGGTTGTTGATCAAAATTCCTTTATCCCGGAACGGCCATTCTTCGCGAATAAAAAATTTACTTTCGCGAAACTTTCACGAACTCCATGTTTATCTTTCGCGGGGCCCATGTTGGCCAACAACACCTCTTATGAAGATTCGTTCGCCACCTGCCAAATTACGCCAGAGAAGCACGGATCACTTCTTGGTAGCCTTTTAAACATGCAGCTAGCATCACGGAATCCCTTCTCAGGACAAATTTTTTTTGCAAAGTTTACTGGCCCACCCCCTTCAACATGCACTTTGACTTTCGCCCGCTCTTTCGCATAACTTTCGCGAAAATATCCCTATTCACAGACCCCGGCCATCAGCAGGGGGTGCACTGAAGGAAAAGCGAAGACCAGGGGCCTTGGTGTTTGGCTCTCGCAAAGCCTCACTTTTGGAAACTTGGCTACTGCTACTCGCATTCTCTGATGCCCTTCTCCTGCCGGACCCCGGGCGGCAGTGGGTGGCAGCCCTTTACATATAATGATTATAATACCCAACTTTCGCGAAACTTTCGCGAAATAAAATTTTACTTTCGCGAATTCGAAAAAAAACTTTCGCGAGGGTTTCCAACATAACATGCACGGCTTTCGCAATTAAAACTCCTTACAAGGACCTTTAGATCGATCACCATATATAACTGGCTGGTGGTTTCAACCCCTCCGAAAAATATTAGTCAGTTGGGATGATTCTTCCCAATATATGGAAAAAAATGTTCCAAACCACCAACCAGATATGTATACATACACTGAAGCAAACTGGTGGTTGAGCCAACCATCTCCCAGTGTGGCTGAAATCGGTTGGTATTTCGGTTGACTCAAACAGATCTGAAAGAATTCTGAAACAGCCAGTCAACTACTACAATGTGAGGCCCCCAAGATAGCTAAGTTGGTTTATAACTCCAATAACAAGGGTTGTGGTACTTATAACTATAGTTACTGGGGCTTATAAACCAACTTATAACTGGGGGGCCTCACATTGTAGGGATATCTCTCCACCAAACATCTAGACAGCTGATGTTCAAAGTCCCCGTTTTGCGGGACATGTCTCAAAAATCCGGAGCGTTCGATGGTCGTTATCAGAGTTATCGGTATCCAGTGATACCAAGTGTATAATGTCGCTGAAGGCCATTGCTTGAATCCTATAGCTCAACTTCATGAGGGATGAACTAGAACCATCTGAACTGACACTGACTGACGCTTGGATACACTTGGTTGGTGGTTTCAGATCACAATGTCCAGCAATACCGTCATCGCTAGCGGTCTTCGCTCGGCATCCAACAACGAAAGCCTCAACCTGCGTCCCACCCCATTCTTATGGTGTCTGAGAGTAGAGTTACCCCATAGTTTTTCGTTTTTCAGAGGAAAAACATGATGACAATCCATTGGAGTTTGGAATGTTCCCTGAAATTCGCATCATCCCCGGGACTTTTGGAGCTGGGTATCCAGGCTTCAATGGCTGGCAGAGCGTGAGAAAGCTGGCACAACACCTGCGTTGGCATGCTCCGCAGCTGCCCCAGCCACTGTTCTGAGCCACCTCCCAAGTCCTAATGATCACCACCCTTACCCCCTAAAACAAAGGCGTGTTGTTCAGATCTATCCCATGCCCCAACCAGCGATTTCCAATGGTTTCTCAAATGGGTCATCAAACATGGTCGATAGTTGGGCCCCGACGCTGGAGCCATGCTGTGCAGGGCATGGAAACTAGGATCTGATCTGTCAGGAAATTCAGCAGGGTCGCAGGTTCCAGAGTTCGATTTCTGCGGCTAGCTCCAAGTCCACAAGTCTGGTAAACTCATCGTAAACCCAACCATCAACTCGTGTCGATACCTGTGCCATCTTTTCAACACGAACAGCTTCAGTACAGTTTTACCACCTGATACCACCCAAGCATAGCGTGTACCGCATGATCAATCTATATCCCATATGCTCCATGTATGGAATATTTACCAACATGTGCCCTAAAAATCACCTAAATGTAGGCAAATCTACAGTACCATACATGGAGCATAAGGGTATGATCAAAAGCTCAACTGGAAAAAACACATGAAACACATCCGCATCACCTGCGACTGGATCAGTGCCTGTCTGCCATCTTTGCAGCTGGTGATCGCCCCGCGAAGTAGGCATCGTGCATGAAGGACAAACCTGGAGGATAGGAGACCTTCCCGCAATTGCTGGGACAATTCCATCAGCTGAGCAAGATAATTAGCAACGTTTTATGGAGCTGAATCTGTTATTGGGACAATGAAAAACATATTGATACACATGTAAATGAATAAGCAATTGATCTGAAATTGGGAGATGGTCCATGTTTGATATCCACAGTACAGGGTTGTGAACAACAAATTTCAACGATGATAATTTTGTAAAAAACAACAACTTACGGACTAAAGTCCAGGCAGACTGGTGAAGTATGCACAATCGTAGCCCAAGTCCCTGGTTAACTATCATGTTCCCCATTCAAACTGATGACATGATAAAACAGGGGGCTGGCCCAGTTTCAGACCCTCATACACCTGGAAACCTGGAGATACCTCACTGTCAACTAACAAAGTTTAGGCCCGTACTAAGATAGGGCAGAAGTTGGCTGACTGGACTGTTTCGGGTGTCAGAATCCGTATCTAAAGCACAAACATGGCATATTAAAATATCACAGCTGCCTGGGAAAAGATAAAAACGGCAGATTCCACAATCCGCAAATGATGGATCCCATAGGATCCATGTATGCTATATGGTAACATGGATCCCATCAATATACACCCTTTTTGTTAGCATATATACCAGCACCATGGATCCAATGGTGGATTGACCACAGCGAAAATCTTTGGCAAATCTTCAGCAAATCTGGGACCTACTTGGGACTCCCGGCAACCTTGCAGGAGTAGGAGGCAAGCCTTGCAGGGCAAACCCCAAAAAACCATCCCTGCAGAACCCGGAAATGACACATGTCACAATTCCAATGCACAATCAGCAGTCTTTGGTAGTGTTTTGCCACCATGATAACAATTTGTAGAGTATGATCATCCCACATTGACTAAGGGACTGATCAATTGTGAGGGATCATTTTGGTGGTAGTCGGCAATAAAGGCGTTCCAATTTGGCACAAGAGTAGGAGTCATGCGGGATGCCGACCCGTGGCATATTCCCCGCACCTCCAATTGCCACGGATACAGGGCACAATGGCATGCCACATATCCCAGGCGCCTGGATGGTGATTTCCCGCTGGGCGACTCTACTGAGTGTATCTTACGGTGTGCCCCAAAGCTATGGGCACTACTGCATTCAGATCACTTGCCTTCCACATTCCTACATAAACGGGAACCAAAAACACAAAAACAAAAAATAAACACACACTGGTGACACATTTTTTAGGAGGTTTCCTTTTTTTGGGGGGGTATGGCCCAAATCACCCAAGTCATGGATGACCATAACTTTGTATTGAAACAACCATGATGACCTGGGGATCCCCTGACATCGCGATGCCAACTTTGAGTTCCTGACCAGGCCATGTCGATGCCAACTGCACCTCAGAGTTTCTCTCCCATGTTCGGCGCGGTGTAGTAAATCTTGCCGGCGCAGTCATTCCCCCCGGATGTTATGGCACATAATAAAATAAAAATCATGAATCTAATTAGTATATAGTTGATTGATATTGATTACCATTGAAATGAGGATGGTTGGTGCAAGCATGGCTGCATCTTTCAAATTCAGCTGAAGAGCTAGCTACACTGATTCGAAAGGATGTTCTTGGCACCGTCAGTTCCCCCCTGCGTTTCACCGTTGCCAGGCAACTATAGCAAAAACAGCAGGCTCGAAACCACCATGTCAACGCAGGCCCTGCCAGCAAAAACAGCAGGCTCGAAACCACCTTGAAACACATGATTTTTTTTTTGAAACAGCAGCTGTTCTGACTTGATGGCTGGGTCATGGAAACACATGTTCTATTTTGTCTATGGAAAGAAACAAGCCACTGCATGGGATGATTTCCATGAACTATGGCAACAACAAGCAACAAACAAGCCGTTTGCACCATCACTATCCATCACTTGTGGGCCAGAAAATGGTCATGAAATCTCATGAAAGCCCCATGTTTATCTCATTTGGATCATCGAAAAACCGCCGCAGCGACCTCGGTCCTTTTCGGCCGGGCACTTCTCCTTGGCCGTTGAAAATTCAGGCATGTGGCTGAAGAGTCTTTGAGAAATGGAGGAATACATGGACATAATGTAGAAAATTATTGAAATATACATAATATAAAATGAAGACAATATACAGTACATAGATTATCCTAATATTTATTAATATACATATAATATATCGCAGAGAAGGTCATGATAATTATGATATGATCGCATAGCAACAAAGGATCAACTATGAGTCAAACATCGCCTACATGGTCACCATCATCATCACCATCATCACCACCATCATCACCACCTGAATCATCTGCCAAGCGTCATTCACCGAAATGTGGGAAACATTCTCCTCGTCGTAGTTATAGAGCTTTTCCTGCACGGTTTTTCATCAGTCTGCATACACTGATGCTAGAAGTCATGTTTTTTGATTGTAACATATTACAACCAAAACCATTCGAAATTCAATATGGCAGAAAACACACATGCTACAAGAAATTGTTCCTTTGGTTCTGATCGAATGTTTTCAAAGACTGGGCCCCCAAAAGGGCTGCCGGAGTACTTGAAGGATCTTGACACATCCTATTTGAGGTCTTCCCTATCAACCCATGGATTCTCTCAATTGTTGGATCCAGCCCCAAAATGAACAAATGATACACATGTCTTTGGGGCATTCTATGCTTCCTGACAATGCATGCACAGGATCCCCCGCTACGACTGTCATGACCTTGGCATCCTCAAGATCAAAGGGTCGCATTGGCCACAGCTCCAGTGTTGGAGAGATGTCCCCTGACAACTTAGCAGCTTCAATGAGTCGTTGTGGGGCTGGTGGTGCTCAGTTATAGTGGCTGGGGGTGGTTGGGGGTGTGATGTTTTCATCTGATCTTGAGCTCTAGCAACTGTAGAGGTGATATATGTCAGCTGGAGCCCGGTGGCAGCGGATGGTGCGAAGGCCCTCAAGCTTATGGACCCCTTTGAGGATCCAGCAATCAGTGGGCATGGCATGTTCCCAAAATCGGCTAACGAGGCAGCCCAGGCATGCCCAATCATTGGTGGCTGGTACAAATATCACTAGTCCATGGCTAATCTTGGATACAAACCACCAAAAATAGCATGTTTTGGGGTGGGTGTAGTGTCATTTGTGGCGAAACAACTGAATCATTCAACTATACCCAACAGAGGTCTACCAAGTACTCTTCAGGGGTCAGGATCCACCCTGCAACTGAGCACAATTGAGTGCGGGACAGCAGTTTCTTGTATTCGCGAGACTTGCTACATCCTTCATAGATCTCTGTGCTGATGTCCTCTCAGGCAGCAGTTTGTGAAATGGCAATATCCGAGCAGCGGCAAAGAGGGACGTTTGCCTTTTTCTCAAACAATTAGCTACAGTTCTTGGGATGTGTCACATCTACTATCATCTACTCTTTGGGGCACATGGAGTGGTGATTTCTTTGCTTCTTTGTCAGCGCTTGGATGTGGGGATGAGGTGTAGCAAGGGTTCATCGGTGTGAGTGTTCGACGCTAAATTTTGTATGTCATGTTGGACAAAGGATTCGTCAGCTACTCGGATGCGGTCTCATTTGGCAGTGTGTCAAAACCTTATACCCCTGTAGTTCACATCAAAATAGCTGGTAAATGGATGTTCATCCCACTAAAAATGTATCTATAGGTATTGATCCATACCCATTTAGATCCATGTTGTTTTAGCAGCCGAAACCTCTCAAGTCTCAATTTCATGGTCAATCCAAACACTTGGAGAATCAAGCTGTGGCTGGTGGAACATCCAAAAAAATCCCAGGTATGGCTGGGAACATAGCTTCAGAAAGATAGGAAACCACCAAAACTTTGAGAGCTCAGGACTTGGCTGGCTCATCTGGCTCACGGGGTTCAATCCCATCTTCTCTATGTGTGATAAGGCCAATCAAAGGCCTAAAGAAGGGAAACTGTCATAGTACATCAAAGCTTCCTCCATCCATTCCATCCCAATGTTTATGTCAAAAGTTACATTAAATGTTAACATATTATTACCCATAGGATCCATGAATGCTATATATGGTAACATTTCCCATCAATATACCCCAAATGTTAGCATATATACCATATATGGATCCTATGGGTTATGTCAAAATCGCATCTTGGCACTGGGTATGCGGATTTCAGACCAGCAGGGGTACTCATCAAGACTAACCAACACCACAAATCCTACTTGGACGTGCATCCCAGATAGCAAACGATTTATCACCTATAGATAACGAAACCAGATATATACATAATATGTGGGGTTTCCCAAAATTGCCAAAAAAAAACTTCCCAAACTGCCAAAAAAAATCACAAAAACAAAAAATATTCCCAACTTGCCAAACAAGTCAGAAAAACATCGGATGATTTTGGGGGTACACCCAGGATCATTGGCCTGGAAGGTGCGGGACAAGTTCGCCCGTAGGCCCTTGGGTGGTTCGTTGGTGATCTTGATGCCTGGCCACATAGCCATAACTTGTAGACAGTTGGCATTGTTTTTTTGGGGGTTGGGTCACTTGGGATATGTCATGTGCAATGAAATATTAATATGTAAATTCAAATAATATGTAAATATAATATAAATTCAATATATCATAATATAGCCCATTCGGATGAAATGAAACGCACTAGACTAAACTGTGAGCATGGGGTGTCAATTTCTAGAACTTTTTATGTTTAAGAAAAATATATGAACCATCAACATCGGGACACATGTTCCTTTCAATTTCAAGCAACAGTACTTTGGTATAAACCAACTTTCCGGTTGAAACAGTTCGCTGCAAAGCAAAGGTTTGCCCGTGACCGATCCCGTATTTCTTTTGAGATTCGCAAATTCCGGGGTAAGGCAAGTGTGTTCAAAAACATGTCCAAAACGGAAAACTCGAAACATCTCTAAACCCAAACCCATCCAAACCACCTAAAACCCATCCAGTGGTTGGTGGTTTTTCGCCACCCCTCTGAAAAATGATGGACAACTCGTCAGTTGGGGAAAATTACTCTTCCCACCTTCTGGAAAGTCACAACAAAATTTCAGGAAGTTCCAGCCACCACCAACCAGCAACAAATCCAGCATCTTACAGCGAAAATCCCATGATTTGATCCAATATCATGTTGACAAAAAGCCAATCAGCCAGAGAATGGGCCCCTGCAAAAAATGGACCCGTTTCTTTGCTGGTGAAGGTAGATATTCCATTAATTAATACTAAAAGACTATAAAGGATTACTTGGTATCCATGTTTCAGATTGACCTAGTTGATGTGAACGTGACCATTTCCGTTGATGTCCACGGTTTCTGTTTGAAGCGCAATCACTGAATGTACTTCTCGAGGTATGTTGCAATGCTGGCTCCAAATATCTCCAACTTATCTGCAACTTGCTCCCGAGATGGGAAAGGAAGAGCCAACATCTCTTCACATTCAAATTATGTTCATTTGTTTCAGGACATCTTTCATCATGGTGTTGTCATGGATTTTGTCTTGCCCTCACTTTGAAGGATGGATTCTCCATGCCGTGGCTAAGCTAAATGCATCTAAATGCATCTAAATGCCCCATTCACAGCTATTTTTTTGGGATCATCTGATGTTTTGTCGACAAATGTCAACAATCAACAAGTTCTTCATCTTCCTTGAAGAATCCACCTATATATTTATCGTTGTTGTTTGGGCACCAGGCATCTTTTACTACCGCCAGGGCAACGCCGGCCCCACCTCCCTGCAGGACCGGCACGGGGAAACTGGGCGAGGGCATGGAGGTTAACCAGAGACGATACCTGACGCGCAAGGAAGGATCCAATCTGATAATCTGATACAACTTGTTGGTAGCTTAAGTTGACTATAGACTATATATGCGAAATACCATGTGGATATTGCCAATATCCAATACTATAGACTATGCTAAATATGGTAATTATGGGTAGCAGCTGTTGATGATAGTAATGCAATCAAGTTGGCTAAAGATTAAAACATCAAGACTGGATCATTAAGACCAAGTCATCGAATGATCACCCAAAAAGATAGAAAAGGCCATTTCGCTGACCAAACATGTACACAATTCATATCTAAAAAATATGGCTTACAATTCACCCACCAACTGGGGGATTGCACCAGCAATTTGGTAGTTGAATGACTCTTTGAAGGCTGAGATGGAAAGGAACCATATTTGCAGCCACCAGCCATTGGTTCCTACCCTCCGGAAGTCAAACATTGCAGTGGAAAATCCACCATTTAGTTCAATGTTCCCATTTAAATGCAAATTTAGTTCCAGGATATCCTATTTATATGCTTGATTTCCGAGGGGTAATGACTTTCTTAGTACCTGATGAACTCACAGAAAGTCATCAATGTTGATGCATAGAAGTCACTGAAGCAAGCACAATGAATAATCATTGTATCCTCCGGTAATTAAACATGGCAATGGACAATGTATCATAAATTGGGAATTAAAGGGAACTTCATCTACAGTACATATAACGTCCTGGATGTTCAACTGCCATATTTGATTAGCGGAAGGTACCTGTACCATCCTGTACCTGAATATCCCCATGATGTCCTCATTCCCGTCTTCGGATGTTCAGCTCCGCTACTGAAAATGAGTTCCGAGAGCCCGGACATGTCATCGATCTGGTCGGGATCTTGCATCTCCTGGATCGCTTCAGAAATTCAGGTCTTTTCAGCAACACATTTTTCCATGTGAATGGAACATTCACCCATTGCTGGTTGGGATTCGGATCGGATGTAAAACCCATGTGCTTCGATTCTTCAACCCCTACCGGACCGTTGGATACTTCATGGCTCAGCCCAGTAAGTCACTTATAACTGGACATTGTCCCATATTGCCCCGACCCTACTGAGTTTATAAACCACTTATACAGATATTATACAAATATTATAGATCATGTTCATTCATTTTCCAAGCTCCAAACCTCCATGTAGAATGAGTTTCCCCATATTTTTCCCTGGCTTTTCTTGGCCCTTCAGAGGCCTGGATACGCTCCAATGTTGGCATCCAACTGGCGGCCAAATGGCAGTTCTGCAGGCACACCCAATCACCTGGCAGTGATGACATTGAAGCAACAAACCAAATACATCAATACCACACATATTATACTATCATATCTATATTAGTTGTCTTATATATATATAATATCTTATATTATATATATAGTTTATATAATAGTATATATATAATAATATATATAATATATAATATAATATCATACATATAATAATATATATATAAAAATATATATTAATATATATATATAATATAATAGATATACACAATCTATTCTATTATACTATATTATAATATATTATGTCATATCATATTAAGCCATGATATCTTATCTTATATTATATTGTATCATATCTATATTCATCCTGGAGTAGATAGAAAATGGGAATTTTAAGCGAATAATTATGCATTTTGTCAATGTGTGTTTGACGTTTCATTTTATTTTTCATCCATGTTCATCCTACTTCAGGATGTTTGTAAATGTGTACAAATACCAGTGTGTACATGGATTACAACAGAGGAATCACGCGAACATAATGGGGATATAGTGCAATATAACTAACATTACTAACCAGAAAATGATGGTATGTAGCATGATAAAACTATAACATAATGTGAGCACTATGAGGTGATTGAATTTGTACCCGAAAGCCTGATTGGTAGCAAAGCTCTAGCAATACTGCTATTGCTCAGACAATATCAATCTCTGGCATCGTACATAAATTCTCTAGCAGCTATCTGTGAAGCCATGCGTTTTATGCTTTGTCTAAAAATAAAGAGTACATAAAATCACCTCAAAGCCAATGGTAGATGTCATCAAATTTTCCCCATTGAACTGTGCCAAAGCTTTGTATTACGCTAAATCTCCCGGCGCCTGACTCTCGACCCATCTGGATGAGATTTTCCGCCTGCCACTTCGCCGACGAAAACCGTGTTCGAACCAAAGGTGTAAGTACAATATCATATATTCATGAACATATTATATATGATATATGTGGGGGTGAAAGAGTGTGAATATAATATGCTACATATATATATATATGCTACATGTCTATCTTCTGTGTTCAACAGCACATCATCAGATCTTGAGATCATGTCATGATAGATATATAATTGCGCGTACGAGTACAGTATCATGGACCATGTCAGCTACTGTCACACATGTGCATGTGTCAATCATGGGTTCACTCAAAAACTCTCCAGAACTGGTCCAGAACTGCGAGTCTCAAATTCGCCATCTCCATGTTTGCTGCTAAAAAAACCTTTGTCGCCAGTCTGCAGGTGAAATGGGGATGAACATGATGAACATCCAAGCAGAGTTCTTCCATTCGAATCCCCTGCTTTGGTTAGAGATTTATCATGATCTCTCCCCGAATCCCCTATAAAAAGCTGAAAAAAAATCAATGGCTTGGTTTAAGGTGCAGGGAAAATCTACCGGAAACCATGATATGTCCCATGAATTTCATGGGCTTTTCCTATGTTTTCAGCTCGCCTTCTGCCCTTGACCTTGGCCCAAGGAGATGAAGTGCAAGCGCTCCTAGCACGGTTTTTATCCATGGTGTCATCCCCCAGAGGTCGTTTTCTGAAGCGACTTATCTGCAGCACATAGAATTTACATTAACTAATTGATATACTTACAGGGTATCCTGTTAAAACCTCCATATATATATATATATATAGATGGTTCACCCCTTAAACATAATTATATATACTGGTTGGTGGTTTTAGCCATCTTGAAAAATATGAGTTCGTCAGTTGGGATGATGACATTCCCAGTATGATGGGAAAAATAAAATTCATGTTCCAAACCACCAACCAGTAATTGATATATTTACTAGATCTTACTAGACATTATGTACAATCTAGACATTGTAATATTCATAATATGTTCTACATCTAGACATTATGTGCATATACATGTATAGAAGTTACATGAAATTACATAAAAACTAATTGATGTACTGACTTACTTGGCATGCCTTGTATCAAACATATCTATGCCACGTGTCCATATCATCTATCATAGATTAAAGACAGCAATCTGTAGGATTCGCTGTCATCTGGGCGTTTACCTACGGTGTACATACAGACATTAAACCTATAGCCTGATTACATATATCATACAAACAAATACAAATACATGACTAGGTGCAAACACAGCATAGGTGCAATAATTACACGGATGGATGCATGATACACAGGAATATCCCCACAAAATTTGGCCAGAAATATGGTACTAACGTAGCTTCATAGGACCTTGGCTGAGGCGACAAAACGATGGGGAAACCGGGAGAAAGTTGGCGAAGCTGATTATGAGCCATAGAACAAAGTGGAACATCTATACTAGCTATATGAAGTTATAAGCTGAGGATTTTCTGATAAATAAGATTGGGAAAGCGTTTGAGCAAAAAACAATTATAGTTTCTTTGATTAGATGGGACAGGGATGGATAGGGGTCATTTTGATTGTGGATGACGTGACAGAAACCACTAGACATCCATCACTAGTGCAGCAAACACAGCATAACCATGGCTACACAATACCAGATTTATCCAGATTTCCATGGCACAAACAATGCCACCATAAGGTCCCCTCCATGGATAGCACATAAGATCTGATTGGCTATCTGGAGGATGATTTCCATGAATTTTGGTCAGGTTCAATCTGGTATCGTGATGCCGTGGTGACATTTGACATTCATTTCCAGAAAAAAAACAGTTCCAGCCATGTTTTCCCAGTGATCTTCGATCTGCCATCTACTGCTTCTACGTTTTCGATCGTTTTTCATACAGAAACCACTGAATCCAGTCCTCATATTCGAAGTCGCGCGCCAACTTCACCAAGTAATCCGTGGGATCTGCACCGGCAGACCTTGCTGTTAGAGAGAATTTGGGATGAATTACTTCATAGTCATCCACAAAAAGATAGAAAAGTAAATCCCGGATTTAAATTTCCATGAAGACTCGTCACTTTTCTATCTTCTTGGGGTTACTTTAGGTCTTTCCTGAAGTGTAAATCCTGTGAATACTGTCGTGTTCATGAGAATCTCAATCAGGGTAAGGAATCTTCTACCTGGCTGCATAATAATAATTCACCAACACCAAACAAATTGATTTTTCGATGGTGACACTGAATGAGAAATCATGTTTTGTGGGGAGGTGGCTATCATTCAGCCCAAATCATCCCAAATCGATGTACAAGGGGACCGGGAACAGTGGGAAAATGGAAGGGAAGTCAGATTCTATGCATTTTGAGGCTTATACAAGTAATATCAAATAACTCACGTGACCGAAATGCTGTCCACATGACTCAAAGACCAGGATTTCGTTACATACACATGAATTAATGCTGAACATCAAATAATCAACCTGTCATTGGGCTTGTTTTGCACCATTTGATAGCACCATTTTTTTGTGAATTTGGTGGCGCATTTTATGCTCTTGGGTTTGCCATTGCTATCATCGCTGGGGGAGTCAGGTGCACGTCTGCATCAGCAAGAGTCGCCGAGAGATTCTTCGCTTCAATTTGCGGCAAACCAATGAACTGAATGAACTCCAAGCCAGACCAATGCTAAATTTCTTGGCTGAGGTGACAAGTCTCATCAAAACATCATATGATATCAACTGATATCAAATGATACCCTCTGGTAAACAAACATCGCTATTGAAAATGGCCATTTATAGTTGATTTACCCATTAAAAAAGGTGATGTTCCATAGTTATGTTAGTTTACCAGAGGGTAAGTGCCATTAAATCCCATTAAATCCCATTAAACCACCATTTTCCTATGGTTTTCCTATGGTTTTCCTACGGTTTACCAGGCCGGGTAGTATGTTTTGTCTTTCAAAGATCGAGTTGGATCAACTCCGTTGCCACCCACTCCAGGGTGTTTGTAAAGGGCGCCGCACAGAACGAAGATCAAAGGCATGGTCTTCTTGGAGTCCTGTCCGACGGTGGCCAGGTTGAGCAAAACAAACATGATCGATGTGTATATATGAAACAATTACTAACATATATCTGGGTAAATTAAAATATTTCAATAACCTGAATTAAGGCCATTTGGGGATGATTCCCCTTATTAACCATGATTCCCAGTGAGGTCGCAGTGAGGTCGTTATAATTTACCCAGATATATATATATATATATACAATATAATTACTAATATAATTACTAACATATATAATATAATATAATTACCTTTTCCTGTTACTATCAATATAATGACTAATATACATTTTGTTTGTAGATGAGTTTACCCATATTTACTATCAAGACCAGCATATCTAAATCAACCCTGTGAGACATGATGTGATATTGACTTTGATATGCATAGGGATATATGAACACAAATAATGTGTACTGTGTATATATACATATATGTACATCACAATAAAGATATATATGTATATATTACACATATAAAATAATTGTAAATAATTATATATATATAATATATATATATATTCTACAGCAATACGTATAGGTTCGTCTCATACGTCTTGGAATCCAATTTTCACGACCTGCAAGACTTTGATATTCCGCCGAAGTGCTGGCCATTGCCCATCTTCTAACCCAAGCCACAAATCGTCCTTGAAACAACCAACAAGGTCAAAAGGAGGTGACACGATGTAGTGAGATCCCATTTCTGCTTCCACAACATGTCGCACCACCTGTCGTGCGTCGCTGCGAAATGGATGGGAGTTGATGTCCATCTGGGTAATTAGTCATTGATTCACTATATAATAGGACCAAACAATGGCCATATTGGGAGAATTCTACTAGCCATCATTCCAGTGAGGTCACAGTGAGGTCACCATAATTCATCCAGTGTATGTAAAGTCCAAGAGTTTTAACATAATGAGCAAATGACGCTTACCTTTGTCATTGTCCAACTTGAGAGGCTGGGCTGCCAATCAACCAGAACTGTTACTGGATTTTTTCGGTACCTCCAACTGCGATGGCTTCAAAAAATCGGAAGTGGTTGTTGGGGGTTGTTGGGGGTTATTAGGGGTTGTTCAACATTGGCACTGGTTGAAGCACCTGGTCAATTCTGAGTCAGCAATGCACGAAACAAATTTCTTCCACCAGGGCAGTCCAGAGTCAGTGCCTGCGGGCACTCGGGTCACCTTTCTGGGGCTCCCAACGAGTTGAAGAAAGTTCTCACGTAAAGCCCTGGCAGTTTGGCAATGGTTTCGGGGACTGAGGGATGGTAAAAGGAAACGCCAGCGTGAGTACAAAAAGTGGTTTTCTGAAAATGGGCTACCCCCAACTTTGATATATAATCTAAATCAACTGTATTACTGTATTACTGTATAATCTTTAAATAGTGTTTCCCTATTTTTGATGGAACATTGCGGAGCTTCTCCATTTTCAATCGTCAAACAAAACTCGCCCCTAGCGTCGCTTCAACAAGTCAGTGATTTGCGGAAAGGTGAGCACCGGACTTGATGATCAACAGCCTCAGTGACAGTTGGAGTTCCTCACCAATGGTACTTGGATTTGCTTAAGGGGCCCAAAAAAAACACATCCCAATAGATTCCAAAAATGGTGGACTATAAACAAACCTTAGGTTTAACATGGTTTAACCAAAATACCTATGGAAATCATGTTGTTTTGAGAAATCATCTATGAATGGGCAATTTTCCATCACTATGTCAGTGTTTACTCGAGAGTATGGTAATTTTTAGATCATCACCAGCGCATCGGGCACTTGTCTTAGCTCCCAACTGCTGGAAGGCTGTTAGTTTGCTGCCCCATTCACCTGCGATCTTTTGAGTGGTCCAGTGGTGCACCGTCGGGAAATCAGCCAAAAGTTACGGTTTATTACTGCCAAAAAGGATCATAACTAGGGCTGTATGGTAGTTTCACCAACAGAATAGCCTTCAAAAAACATGGGATCTTTAGCACTACACGATTGAGAATTGAGGAAAATTGAGATTTAACCCATCTTGCTGCTTTCGTGAACCGGTGCTGAAAGTTGAGTTTTTCGAGGGAGAGGAACTCATGATCTAAGCTCACCATGATTCCGCATCTGAGCTGATGATTTACGGAAAACGGTTTCTTGATGGTTTCTCCGTTGTCATGCCAATAATCTATTTATAATATATATATATATATATATCAATTGTGGGGTACACATACATCCATGGCTACCCAGCAAACAAACTATTTCTTGGTTGCTTACTGTAGCCGAAAACACATCATTATATAAACGTTTCTGGAAAAACAACACATAATCCACTCGCTTACGAAGATGGAACATTGTCTTGAGTCAACTTGCCAATATCCCTGGACCACCACTCGGTTCATATCTTGCAAAATCAATCAACTGGTTTTAAATAATTAGCCAACCAATATATCGATACGTGCCAACCAATCAAGTCTGAATCAACCAGAATCAACCATCATCAACCAATCATAGATACTTGTCAATAATACCAAAACAATCCCCAACAAAAATCAAACGTGTTTCCAGGATGAAAGATAGTTACCTTCAACAAATCCAGGTTTCCAACTGTTCTATTTTTTTGGGGGGGTTGGTAATTATAACATATATTAACCAGCCACTATTATTATATATATATAGAGTACAACTAGTTTCTAGCGTAGAAAAGGACTATGTTGATAAGTGCCAACCAAACAATTTTTTGAATCAACCATATCATAATCAACCAACAACCCGTGTCAAACATATCAATATTATCAAAGATTAACATGTGTTCCAATATGTATATATATATATATGTATATGTATGTATACTGTATGTGTATATATATATGTATAATTACATTCATGTCTGATATATATATATATATATATATGCTATATTAAATAAATAATATATATATATATATATATATATATATTTATATCAACATTATGAATCATGAACTAAGCATCAATATATGAACGAACCAATCGATTCATCTCTTCAGATCAACTGGCCTGGCATCTTGCGATTGGTCATGTTGTCGTCCATGCCGAAGTCTTCCCACCTAAGGTGCGTCGCGCCATGGCGCCACGTCAGGCAACAAGGTTTAGTCGTTGGAGGCAGCGACTGAAGGGTTGGATCCTTTTGGCTATTTGACCACCCATAGATGACGAAACAAAATGATTAATATGGTATTTTTCTGACCCATAGCTATGGTATGATGACCGATGAGAAACTCTGATCAACATGATGATGTACCACGATTTGCCTATAAAGAAATGGCAATTTGCCACTTCGCGAAATGTGAAATATGTGCAGAGGGTAAGTCCAGTGATACCAAGCCAAGCGAACAGGCTGACCATCCTGAATCCAATATAGGTTTACCGCTTGCGTTTGCCATGGATTCTCTTGAACATGGTCCAAAATAATCATGGGCTTTCCATCATCTGGGGATCATTGCTATGAATTACTGTCCATGATTAATTACCCTCTGGTAAACATACAAAAACTATAGAAAATCACCATTTTTAATGGGAAAACTCACTATAAATGGTCATTTTCCATAGCTATGTTAAATAACCAGAGGGTAATTATTATGGAAATGTCCATGGATTAGTTATTGGTAATCCTGATTTGTCCATGGATTTATGATTGGATAGTCTGGATAACGCACAAGGCGGTGGCGGAAGTTTCAAAAATTGGAAACTTATAGGAGAGGTTGGTTGCTGTGAATCACGGATGGCAGAGCGAATCCACTGATGGAACGACAGGTGGTTGGAGTTGTGTTTTTTGGAGTGGTTGCAATGGTTGAAGTGGTCACCTTACCACAACTGCTGGATGTAGTGTGGTGTAGCGCGGTTGCAGTTGTAGTTGCAGTTGTAGCTGTAGTGTAGTGTAGCGTAGTGGAGCTGTAGTTGTAATGTAGTGTAATTAGTGTATTTGCAAGTGCAGTTGCAGTTGTAGACGTGGTGTGGTGTAAGTAGTGTAGTGTAGTGCAGTGTAATGTCGTGTAGTGTTGCGTTGTGTAGTGTAGTGTGGTATAGTGTAGCGTAGTCTAGTGTAAGGTAGTTGTAGTGTAGTGCAGTGTAATTAGTGTAGTGTAGTGTAGCGTAGCGTAGTGTAGTGTAGTGTGGTGTAGTGTCGGGTAGTGTAAGGTAGTGTAGTGTAGTGTAATGTAGTGGTAGTTGTAGTTGTAGTTGCAGCTGCAGCTGTAGTTGTAGTGTAGTGCAATGTAATCAGTGTAATTAGTGTAGTGTTGTGTAATGTAGTGTGGTTGTAGTTGTAGTTGTTTTTGTAGTTGTTGTGTGCTGCAGTGTAATCAGTGTAGTGTAGCGTAGTTGTACTTGTAGTTGTAGTTGTGGTAGTAGTAGTTGTTGTAGTTGTGGTAGTTGTTAGTGTAATTAGTGTAGTGTAGTGTAATTAGATGTAACTAGTGTAGTGTGTAGTGTAACTAGTGTAGTGTAATGTAGCGTAGTATATTTGTATTTGTAGTTGTAGCAGTACTGTAGTGTAGTGTAGTGGTAGTTGTAGTTGTAATTGTCTATCTGTCTGTCTGTCTATCTATATATCTATCTATCTACCTATCTATCTATCTGTCTATCTATCTATCTATCTGTTTGCCTGCCTGTCTGTCTGTCTGTCTTTCTGTCTGTCTGTCTAACTGTAAGCTTGAAAACGCAGCAATTCTGCGAGACTTCCTCAATTGTTGAACTTGGCAGCATCCAAAAAACGAAGCAATTATGCGAGACTTCCTCATTTTTTTGAATTTGACAACTTGACAACATTAAAAAAAAACGCAGCAATTCTGCGAGACTTCTTCATTTTTCAAAGTGGACAGCGGAAAGTTGCGTGCAGCGCTGACGGCCTCGCACCAAGGCGTTTTGCGATTTTTCCATTCCACCTGTCTAAAGTACTGCGCCTGCCACGAAAAAGTGAGGCCAGGTCATACAAAGTGCTGCACATGTCACGCAAAGTCATCTCAGCAAACCTGAAGATCTCAGGCTGCAAAATGCAACCCCTCTCAGGAAATCAGCGCCCGGACCTCCTAACAGCTCTGATGAACATGTCTCTTATACTGCCCCTGCCACGGAAAATGCATCTTTGCAGATCCTGTTCAAATGTCCCACGCCTGCCATCGTTTTTGGAAATGCGACAAAACCCTCACGTTTTGCTCACTTTTGACAAGGTGCGCGATCCCTTGCCCCTGCCACGCGAAACGACATCTGAATCTCCAAAAGTGGCGCGAGCATGTGGTGTTTTGTACATTTTGATTTCGAAATGTGCTTCGCGCCACAACCGCGTGCACTTTTTCGACATCTCAACTTCCAAAAGTGGTCCGCCACTGGTGTGTTTTGTACATTTTGGCTTCGAAATGTGCTTCGCGCCACAACAGCGTGCACTTTTTCGACATCTCAACTTCCAAAAGTGGTCCGCCACTGGTGTGTTTTGTACATTTTGGCTTCGAAATGTGCTTCGCGCCACAACAGCGTGCACTTTTTCGACATCTCAACTTCCAAAAGTGGTCAGGACCTGGTGTGCTTTGTGCATTTTGACTTCGAAGTGTGCTTCGCGCCACAACAGCGTGCACTTTTTCGACATCTCAACTTCCAAAAGTGGTCCGCCACTGGTGTGTTTTGTGCATTTTGATTTCGAAATGTGCTTCGCACCACAACAGCGTGCACTTTTTCGACAGCTCAACTTCCAAAAGTGGTCCGAGCATGTGGTGTTTTGTACATTTTGACTTGGAAATGTGCTTCGCGCCACAACGGCGTGCAATTTTTCATCTCTCATCTGGCCAGATGGCTCCGCACCCGCCGCTTTAGCGAGCCTACTTGCGGTGCCACAAATCATTGGAAAAACACAATGTTTCGTGACTTTCCTACCTTTTCGCGCACCTGCATCTTCTTTCTTCTGACTCTTTCTCTTCTCTGATCTTCTCTCTTCTACTCTTCTCTTCTCTCTGACTCTTCCTATCTCTGCTTTTCATCTGTCCATATTGCCGGAAGTTTGACTTCTAAACTTCCTTCGATAATTATGCCGCCAGTGTCACTTGGACTCCAATCAAATCAATACTCTCCGGCGGGCTGTAACGATTTGGTGGCACGATTGCCTACTTCCAAACGTCTTCGGATGGTACAGAGTATGCAATTGTAAATTCGTAGGAAGTAGTAGCTACTCGTAGGCATGAATTCCTTCATTGCAAGTATGTATATTGCAATAGTCTCAATGAATGGCATGACTTGAACATGTCCAACCATGGTTGAAAATTAATTTCAATATAGCATGAACAAATTGTGAAATAGCAGGAACATAGCTGAGTTTTTTTTCTTAATCATGGGTGCTCTTGCCAAATTTTCTTGAAACCGGTTCTGCAAAATATAAGTGAATATCCACAGCTGCCCACAGCTGAACGACAAGTTGCTGCGGAGTAAACATCTCCGCGGTCAAGCCCTCAAAGGCCTTGTCAGCTGTGTTAAGTTTTAGCCTAACATTTAATTTGGATTTGCCCAAAAATTGGTAGCTCTAAAATTCAAAGGCGTGCCAACATGATCCCATCAAAATTGTCCTGTTGAGATACACCCCATGTTGTTTGGACCAATTTGACCATAGGCCAATATTGAGGTACCGCAGGTATACCCTACCTAAAGCCGCCGGATCGCATTGTCAATGGAAGATGTTCCATGGCTATTGCTGTTCTCAACAGGTCCGAAACCTAATGCACGAACGGATTCACCACATCATGGCCTTTCCTGGAAAGGGAGCTTCCTCTAATGATGAACTGCGGCAAGAAGTACTTCGGTCGAGCAGTGTGTCCTTCAATTTTACTATGATTTGGGCCTGACCCCCGAAAAACCAGCAGGAATGAGGTTATACATGACATTTCAATATCTCCAAGCTAAATACATTATATACTCTAAGTGATCTTTGTTGCCACCGCAACCCAAGTTCAGGAAAACAGGCCACCATTCCTGGCGCCACAAAAGCGATGTTGCGCCTTGTTTCCGCCCTTCATCGTGAGCCTTTCCAGGACCTGAAGTTTCCTCAGATGGCCAGGTCGGACAGGTCGGACTGCCGCCATGGGATCCAGAGACAAAACAATGGGGAGACAGAAATTTTAATTGGACATATTCGACTCCAAAAGAGATGGAATGAGATCAATTCTCCTAGACTTAGGGACTCCAGAATGATTTCCCTGCCAACAGAACCATACAGAACCACTATGAACCACTCTGCTTTTTGGGGATCTTTGGTAATTCTGAGACACCTTTTTTTCAACAACCGTTTGACAACAATTTCATCATGCGATGTTGCAGCCCAGAATCTTGAAAGCTCCCGCATTCATCCACTTGGGGCAGTCGCTCTCAATGCTTTCCTCCACCACACCTTTTCCAGCCTCCATTTGTTGCGTCAGCGTCACAGGCTGAACCACTGTGAACCAAAGTCATCCGGAAGATCATTTCTCTAAGTTGCCCTGAAATATCCTGAATTCATTCCAAATTAATCTTGGTTAATGTTGGTTAATTATTAACCAATTTTCATCTATTTCAATGAAGATCACTAAAGCAAAACGTGTGCAATGCAATCAACGCAAATGTCTTGCGGTTTGTCTACCAAATGTACCCAGTAAAGACCTTCATTGCCCTTGCCTCAACACCACGCAAAAAGAAGCTCCATTCCTGGTCAGCATCAAGATCTTGTGGTGGATGACCCGTGGCCAGTCGTGGCGTGACGTCGGTCATCCCATGCGGTAGTACTTGTCAATATCTATTCAAACAAGTTTCAACAAGTTGATATAAAATTATGAAACCCGTTTGAATCACATTCATTGACTTCGCATCACCTCATCAACTTAATCTCTAGAGTGAATCGTTTCTGCATCTGTAGTTGAATAGCTGAATAGCTCTCACTAAGGTGCCAATCTACTGTGCCTTCTCCTTCTCTGCACCACAAGATGAAAAACATATCGCATTTCACTGGTTCCCCATTCATCCCATCCCCCTCTATACTTGGGGGTCAGCAAGTGGTTTTGAACCTATATATATATATCAGTGGATATTCCGTGTATATATATAATATATGGTATAATTTGGTTAGTACCCAGCTACTAAGTGGGATGCACATCCCAGGTCTCCGGGCAAATCTCGGCTTTTTTTCACAGAAAAAACACTGCACAACCATGATAAACCATGATGTTTTATGATATTGGCTATCATGGTTTAGGGGATAACATGGGACAATTTTCAGGATCCCTATTGGCTACTAGGAAACTACAAATTATGATATTTTTGGGGGCACATCATTTCCCAGAATTGCTTTTTTGGGAAAATTTTCAGGATCCAATAAACAAATGATGGCATTGCAACCAGCCAGTTTCCTGTAGATTGCTGCTTGAACCAATGAACCAATCCATTCTGAATAGGGATTTAACCACCCTGAAGGCCCTGAAATCCACCATGAATAGGTTCCGGTGACACCCATCCAGTCCTCATCAGTGATGTGTTGCTTGCCCATGAACTGCGCATGCACCTGGGAAGGCAAGAGCTGTCAGAACGCGCCAAGTAAGGTGGCGCGCCTAAGGTTGTTGTTGCTATACTACTGATATTTTGAATATTACATAATATCGTTCAATGTTATCAATGTTAGTAATATTATCACTATGATTAATGTTGTTGACAATGTTTTTTTTTTTTTAATAACTATCAACAATATGTTTATTGCGAATGTTATTTTCACCATGAATATCAATGTTAGTATACAATTAGTAACCATATCATTACTGAAGTGTTGCTACCACTCAAAGAAGTCATCATAGATCAAGAGTGGCTTCAATTTCAACCCCTCAAATGCTAGAGATGTTGGAGGCAAGCTGGCAGCGCTTGAAAACATCAGGACACCACTGATTGTACGGGACGTGGACATCAACCATTCTTGAACGCATCGCATTCTGCAGGAGAAGAAGGAGAAGAAGGAGGAGGAGCAAAACAACCCCAACTTCCAACTCCTAACCCCAAGTCCTAACGCCAACCCAAACCAGCCATCTCTATCATCTCTGCCATCGCACCTTGTGCCTGAGACATCGATTGCACACCATGAAGGCAAAGAGCAACTTATGGTCCTGCAACGACAAAAATCTTTCATGGTGACACCATCTGGATATGTGGTAAACCATCAGAAAATGTGTGGTAAACTATTAATCATATATCATTAATATATGTGGTTCATGATACATCAACCAAACGTTAGAAGAGCAACTGCATCATATTGTGGATGTTGTTATATATACCATGTTTTCTCTTCTAACAATGTAACACACCTTGAACATATGACTTGAACGTGGAGGCTGCATATTGGGTTTACCACATTAAGGATGATACGTCACTACCGGGTGAGTTTTCTAACCGCTTTCCTCTGCTTTCCAATAGCTGATCCTGGGGGTGAAACCAAAATATACACAGTGAACCTAAAGTGTATTGCTCGTTCGAGCAATTCCTTTCTTTTCCGAATTAAGTATATACACAGAGTCGATGCATTTTTTGTTTTTCGGTGGACAGTTTCTCCACACCGCGGTAAGCATCCAAAACTTGGGGCATTCCAAGCGCGCAGCAGTCACTAGGCCAGACAACGGTCAGCCAACGACTCAGGGTGCTCCAGCCAACTTCCTTGGAGGCTAGGGAACTAACCTGGTACCACCCCAAACGGTGGAACTCGTTCATATTCGGCTGGGTGGTGTGGTTTATTGAAGCTAAACGCAATCCTGAAACAGAATTTAGTGTATGTTTACATATATGTTGCCACATCAATCCTGCAGAACAACTCCGTGCACTCCACTGGACTCAACAGGTTAACTGGAAAATCACCAGGGAAACAAAAAGGTCATCTATAAATGGGTCATCTATACCATAGCAAGCCGTTAAGATTGTTAAATGACAACAAATAACAAGGGTATGTCTGATATCACATTCCTACGAAATTCTTACCATATCTAAGTTGGTTGTCTCCAATAAAAATCCCTCTTAAATCCCCATTACCAAAGGGTAATAGAAACGTCGGAGCTTCTCGTCTGCTTTGTACTCTTTCTTGATTTCCTCGTGCATCTTCTTCACAATCTTCTCCATATACTCCTGGAAAAGCCATCATGGAAATCAAAAAAAGGGGGGACCAGGCAGGGTGGGAATGTGCCATTCATACACAATATAGGTAAAATATATGTAAAATATCTATCTATCTATCTATCTATTTATCTATCTATCCATCTATCCATCTATCTATCTATCTATCTATCGATCCATCCATCTATCTATCTATCTATCCATCTATCTATCTATCTATCTATCTATATATATATCTATCTATCGATCCATCCATCCATCTATCTATCTATCTATCTATCGACTCAATCAATCAATCAATCAATTAATCTTTCTATCTAATTAATTTCTCTATCTACTTAATCTCTCTATCTAATTAATATATCTATCTAAGTAGTTTATCCAATTGTTCTATCTATCTAATCAATCTATCTATCTAATTAATGTGTCTATCTAATTAATTTATCTATCTAACTAATCTATCTATCTAATTTGTCTATCTATCTAATTAATCTATCTATCTATCTAATTAATCTATCTATCTAATTTGTCTATCTTATTAGTCTATCTATATATCTAATTAATTTTATCTTTCACAATTCATCTATCTTTCTAATCTATCCATCTATCTATCTATCCATCCATCCAGCTACCCATCTATCCATCTATCCAACTATCCATCTATCTATCTATCTATTTATCTATCTATCTGTCTGTCCGTCTGTCTGTCTGTCTAGCTGGCTATCTATATGCACACTGATTATTACTGTTACTAGATGATTTTACATCCATTGATACTTATATTAGATTTTTTTTTAAAATAAACATATGTTAAATTTGTTTAACCTTTTCTCTGAAACGAATAGATTATTTTTTGCCTAACCATCGGAATGGGTTGCTTTTCATGGAAATCTCAGGGTCGTAATCAGCCAAGAGCTGCAGGATTTAGTGCAACTAAGAGATGGGGACCACTTTGGAGCCACCAGTCGTTTTAGTACTTTCAAGATTACCAGGTGATTACCAGGTGATTACCACCCACCAAGTTAACATAGACCCTGGAGAAAAAAGTGGAAAGTAATCTTCCAACCACCTATTTGGCAGGGTCTATTTGAATTTAGGGGAGTGTAATCCACTTTGGGCGTGCAAACATTTTGAGCGAATCCCATGTTGCAAAAAGGGACCATTCTTTTGGTGCTACAATGTGCTACATGCAGCCAACACAGTCCAACTCCAAAAATTGGCAGTGCTTTTCCACAGTTGATGAACAAATCCATGGCCCTTTGCTGAATCAACGGAAAAGGAAGTGGTACAAGTCAGATAAACATCCTCTGCGGCCTCCTGTGTGATGTCAAGAAATTGCTGTGGTACGGTACGACACTGGTACTTTGGTGATCATGATGGGGCCTTTGTTCATTTCTTTTATTCAAATAATAGTTACTATAAGAACCTATACTTGAACCATGTATAGATTTAAATCATACTGAACTGGTTGGTGGTGCAATAACCATCTTGAAAAATATGAGTTCGTCAATGGGAAGGATGACATCCCATATATGAAATGGAAAATAAAATTAATGTTCGAAACCACCAACCAGTGGTTAGTGGACGATTTACATTTTTCTGATGCTTCGACCCATCCCCAGGAAACCAATTCCCGCCAGACCTGCGTTGCATAGAGTACAGCGTTGCAGAACTCCGCCTCGGTCACTGACCTCGGGAACAACGGACAAGATCAACCTGCGAAGGTGTATGTAAGGATGTGTTTGTCAATGTGTGTTTATTCATTGACATATCTTCAATCTATATATATATATCATCAATAAGATAATCATAGATTTGTTGATAATTTTGAAGAGTGACTCAGAACTTTTATGATTTCCAATAAATTCGAGATTCGAACATATTCCAACAAGTTAACACATTGTTTATACAATTCTTACCTTAGGTTTATGACTCTGGGGCTCACACTAATCAAAACCCAGCAAATATGAGCTCGTGCTAGCTTTACCTACATAAATGTGGGCAGTATCAACTGTGCAAAACTAATCGTTTCTGACAGAACTCAGCATGAAAACACAACGAAATAGATGCAAAGACACACTTTTACCGGACATAACCATTGTTCGATTTGATCTGAATTTTCAGGGACGAAAAGTAGGTCGATTCTGATTGCATGCCTCAGCGCTAGCGGATCATTTGCCATCTTTGCTTTTTTTTGGGGGGAAGTACAGCAGTTACCACTTATAGTAGCACCTTTGCTGTGCTTTACCGCGTCAGGTTTGGAAGAGCCACGGTTTGCATGTCACAGTACTGTTCGTGATTTTTTTAGTAAACCCCAGAAGTCAAAGAGATACACCCAGATATAGCCTCTTCCAACTCCCCTCTGAAGTTGATTCAAACATGGTTTTCCCATGGTTTCAACACGTTTCAACCAACGCTTGGCAGAGCAGCTCGCCAGCATCGCTCTCCTCCTTCTGCATGGCGATGATTTGGCTCTGGAAGGTCCTGAAAACCAGGCGGTCCCGGGGCCCTTGGCCGAAAAAGGTGCTCCGTAGGTAGGGATAACCCAACCTATACCGTATAGGACTTGGAAAGTTTGGACTTTGGCATACCAGTTGCTATATTTTACGTACATGCTATAGTACATTTTTCGGCAATAGCATTTCGTCCATCATTTTAAAAATCCACATACACAAAATTTACAGTTAAAGACAGTAAACTTGGTAGTTTCAGAACGCTGAAACATGCTGAAACTATGATTCCGCGTAGGGTTCGGCCACCTCAAAGGATCAGACAAGAACATGTATACATTCTTGATGAGGCCATTGCAACCTGGTCATCTGAAGCAGCACAAATTGCTTTTTGACCAACAAACTATGCCAAAAATATGTGGCGTTTAGTGATATGATATATGGGTGATATGGGAATAAAACGCTACCAACATACTGTGGGTATGGGTCAAAATTTGGTCTGCATCATGTACCAAAGCTTCAGTGGCCAAAAAGGGCTTGATAAATACTCAAACAATCATGATCAGTACATTTGTCATTATACGCATAAACAATACTGGTTCTCAAATGTTCTCAGGGCTTGATTTTGACCCATAAGCCCTATGCAATTTGGCCCTGCACCGTTTTATCCCGCCCCGCGGTCTTGATGAACTGCCGATAGTCGCTGCCCCATCGAGCCTGATCCTGTGAATGGATTGATTTTGTCAGGACAATCCTAGAGGAAAGGCTGAGTCTTTTCCATGAAATAGAGGGTGTCCCTGTAAATTGTCCCGTCAATTTTGGGAAGTAAAAAAAGATGACTGAGCAAAATCATGCAACATCCATGATTTTAGCAACCAACAAGACATTTGTATGGGCCAAGATGAAGGATGCCAAGCAACCAAAAGCAATTTTCACCAGCCAAAACGGATTATCCAATTCAAAAAACACAAACACTTCCCGCCAAAATGATCGAACATGCACGAGAAAGCAACGATTTCAGAAAGCATAACCAGCATGCAATTCTTATCAGCACTGGATTATTTGAGAAATTCATCAGTTTCCTGGGATTTCATCAATTCTCGTCAGAAGCTGTCCAAAAAGCGGCCAGCTTCGTCCTTCAAAATGCGATGAAGGTACATTCGCTCCTTGGCACTGGCACACCAGCTACACCAGCCGGATCGAAAGCAAAAACATAGAACACATTAAACAGGTGTTGTATTGTTTAAATACCATAGTAAAGGCCTTTCGAATCACTTGTCTCATCTTGTCTCCTTTCAACCCGGAAAATCTATGAACTTGTAGGCGATGGTTTTGCCATCCATATCCATGAATATTTGGAAACCTGTTCCTCAACACTGTTCGCCGTCAACCCATTTTTCTGGGAGCCTTGCCAGAAATGGTTTCAGGAATGACTCCGACCCATCAAAACATTGGGTTAAACGTCCCATTTCTTCTTGGAATCCATGGAAACCGACTATATACTTTATCCCATTTGTTGGGTAAGATCCCCCCAATGTTTGCTGCTTAAAGATCTCCAGTCTGAAGCGAATGCTCGATTCTTGTATATTTGTCGTTACTTGACAATCCCATATTTTATTTCTGCAGTGAAAATTCCACTTATAATGGGCGAGGGGCTCACTTTGGGCAAATATAAAATATGACTCCCGACGTCGTTGATGTTTTTGCCTTTATAGTCACTGTGTCTGTTGCTTAAAGATCCCACAATATGCTTCTGAGACAACCCCATGTGTTAATTCATCAAGCCCTAAAACATTGTCATGGGATATTCAAAAAATCTTCCAAGTCCACAGTATGTAAAGCCCTTAAAGTTTGTTATTTTTTTTGGGGGGGTTATTGGTTCCCTAGAAATCAGAGGCCAGATGAGGCCAGCATCCATCTTGCTGAGATGTCGATAGGGGCAATCCGCACAACATGCTTCATCTGCATTCACCACTTTGAAGAGCTTGCGCGCGATCTTCAACACCTGGCAGTGCGGCAGGAGACGCAGGAGACATGGGCCAGGCATAAAATTATGGATATGTTAATGAACAACAAGGGGAATTGGTATATAACTTCTGGATTGATGGGAGAAACATGTGTTTTAATGGTTTATAATGGTTTATAATATGGTTTATAATGGTTTAGTGTCCTCAACATTGCTGGCCGGGAAATCCCCGAAGTAAATGGGGCCTTTGAATGGGACCTTCATCGAACTAAAGGGGTGATTTTCCAGCCATGTTTGATGACATGACACCAGAGGGTACCCGGTGGGTGGTTTCAAGCGCCCCTCAAAAAAAGATCAAAAAACACACACACACACATTTAGCAAGAGCTCATAAACAGACTGCTTAGTGGCAACTGAAAATTCATGAATTATATATATATACATAATTATTATATACACATATAGTGATATGTATATATATATATATACACCATTAATCACCATTATAAATATATCATATATATATATATACACTATACACCATAAAATACCAGTTGTAAGGGGATAGCCTGGCACTGAACTTTGGTGCTCAGCGGCCATCCCATTGGCTGCATGGCATCACCGGATCACCAGTTTTTGGGCGGTGCACCTCCACCTGTTTTCCTAAGAGGAAACGCAACAAGATATTGACCACTTAAAAAAGGCGGCCCAAATTTGTTCTGATGCCATGGACTAGGTGATGCCATGGACTACTAAATTTCGACAATGACACTTTTGGGTCGTTTTAGCGGAAACGTGTTTACTTGGACGGCTTCGTGTTTAACAGCTGGTCTTTTCGAACATGCCGGGGAAGTAAAAACTTGTTGGGTCTCATTCTCGACCAAGATGGCACAACAAGCCACCCTACATATACCATCTAAGTGTGATTTATGGTTATAACCGACACAAGAAATACGTGTCAAAGACCCCTGTGTGCCATCTTAGTGTTGCAAAAAAAGTTTCGTTTTGAGAGTTTTTCCGTATTGATGGCATACGAATCAACTTTTACCGGGGCCATCAATCTGTGACCCTCTAGAGTAACGGTTAGTATCTGATCGAAAAGTTCCCCTTTCTCACAATCGACCATCGAATTGCGACAATTAAGCCGTGAAGAAAACACATCGCCATGGGGTTATGATGCTGTTCCCCAAGAAGCCCGGTAGCCGTGTAAAACCTCCGTCCTCTCAACCTATCACCAGGGCGATAGGTGGAATGGAGACAAATTCTTGGACAGCGGCCGGCCTTGTACTCCATCTTCGAGA
>CAMXCT020000031.1:0-180000 GCA_947184155.2 Cladocopium goreaui | reverse complement strand
GTCCTCGAACAAACCCATGCAGATCTTCGTGTAGATAAACTCTGTGAAGTCCTATGACACTTTTGTGGAGTCGTGAGTCGAAGAATGAAGAACTTTGGGCCTGAGAATGTTCATGCTGTTGTTTTTCTGATACAAGGCGGGGCGCACAAAGATAGCCAATTAGGTTTATAACTAGGATAACTCTGGTTTATGGTGCATTATATATATATAATTAATTTATTAATTAATTTATTGTGTTTATACACCAACTTATATATAACTGTGGGGCACCACCTTGTGTGTAATATACATGACAGCATGAATACTGATTGCCAGTATCGCACACTAGTGCACCATCACGGTAAAGGCATATTCGATGCCCAGAAACATCAATGGAACCTTGCCACATGGGCACGGCGTGCTTAAAAGAAACTGGGTATATACTACTTGACCATTGCGTCATGTCTAGTATGATACCATCCTGGGGCGTGATGCCTATATGTTCTTGCTGATTGAATCATCTTGAATAATCATCTTGAATGCATGTTGCTAATTTTTCTTGGCGTCCACAGTTTCTTCACCACGGCGAACACCTGGCCTTGATGATGATCTGAATGCGCCTGCCACGTTCGGAGGCAGGATCCCTAAAAATGCTCTGGTACTTCAACTTGGCGGAAAGCATATAATCAAGGGGTTCCCCCATATCAAGGGGTATAATCAACGGATGGATATATATATATATATATATCCTCAGAGAAACTGTGTCACTCAGCGAGCCGGACATGACCAGATGCGTGCCCAAGGCACGAAGAGCCAAGGTGCTGAGGGATTGGAACCATTCCTCACTGATAGCCTTCTTGTATTGGGCAAAGGTCAAAGCAGGGAACAGTCCATTCTGAGAAGGTTGGTGGTATACCTACCCCTCTGAAAAATATGAAAGTCAGTTGGGATGATTACTCCCAATATATGGAAAGTCATAAAAGTCATGTTCCAAACCACCAACCAGTATATGATTATTTGATGAATCTTGAAACTCAAGGGCTTCACCCATCGCCCGTCCGACATCCATTTTTGTCGGATGTGGATCGCCAAGGTCATCCGGGTGAAGTGCCCGGATGGTGCATTGAGATGCGGTCACATGATGTCACATACATCTTGGCAAGTGTTTTTTGTTGGTCACATTCTAAGCCCTTGATCAATTTTTTGGATTCTCAGTTTTCTATATTAGGAGGATTTCTAAAAAATGGTTAGTTACCCCCAGAACTCATCCAAGTCCACCATGACTTAGTACAGGTCAACTCAAAACCCTGGTACCTAGTGAACCCCAAAATAGCTGGTAAATGGATGTTCATCCCACTAATTGACCCATACCCACTTCAAAAATCCTCCACGGCCGGGGCCCGCGGGACCCCCGGGTCCCCTGGGGCCCGGACTCTTGGGGATCATCACTGCGGGCACTCGCAGCCAGGCGTTGTTCAAAAAGGCTGGCGAAGAATTGCAGGCTGTACTGATACCTGCAACGACACGAAACGGAACTTGGCAATTCTGCTGTTCCGCCTTAAAAGGATCAATTGACTTGTAAATGATATATGATATAGATGAGTGTAATATAATATATTGAAAACATGTACATATATGTATATATATATACGTATATGCAACATATAGGATAGACGATTATATATGAATTGTAGATGGATAATAAACCCAAAAACATCCGGACACTGAATTTTGAAACCATAAAATTATGAGCAATGTAATAAGTAGGTCGCGAGATGTCACAAGGTTGACATGGAGAGAACAACAACAGCTGGCATTCAGTGTCATTCAACTAGAGCTTGATAGCATTGGTGGGCAGCAACACATTAGTGCTGGTGCTGTGCTTCATAAACTTCATATGCCCCAGGCCCCAAACATGACTTTTTTGGGGGGGTCAAATATACCATACATTGACGATACCATCCAGCTGCCCTTTATCTGCGAAATCTGCGGCGCACATGGGATCGATGTTGGCCAAATCGGCCACCTCAGTGGTGGTATCCCCAAGTCCTGTTGAATGATCATCTTCACTATTGTCAATGGATTGGATTAAGGGAACATTTACAGGAAAGCCCCATATTTAATGGGAAAATCTATGGTGTCCTGTAAATTTTCCCTTAAACCAATCCATTGATATTGAATTTTGGGAAATTTGAGGTACAGTATTTTTTGGAGTACCCAATGTTAGAACAAAATCAGGTCAAAGACGGAGTCTCAGATACTGAATACGACTCTTTGTCAGCGCTCAATCTGTATGCCCAAGGGAGCAACAAAAGATTGATTTCAAGTGCCCTCTGGAAAGGACTTGAAAGTACTTCTGAAACAAATGTACATATTTGGACATACTGTCTTTGTTCGAGAACATCTGCAAATTTTGTGTCGTTTCTTTCGATAATCACAAACCAACAGTACGAGAGGGGCCAAACAATGATTTGGGAAGGAGAACACGAGATCAGGAAGAGGAAGCAAACAGCAACAGTGCAGGTCCGGCCGAAGAGCGCGCGCTGGCGCGCTTCTGTGTGTAAAAGCTTCTTTGAGTGAAAGCCTCTGTGTGTAAAGGAGTCTGTGTGTAAAAACTTCTCTGTGTAAGAGCATGTGCGCATAAAAGCTGATCTGTGTAAAATGCATCAACACACCAACACCTCCAAACATGGAAAAAACAAGCTCAAATTCTTGCTGTCGTTGCTGCTGTTGATGATAGCGGTGATGCGCGCAGGGCCCCAAAAGGCGTCAATTTGGCAAACACCCTAAACATCGGATGTGTTGGGCGCCTCGCAGGCCAAAAATCACGGTATTTACGATGTTTGTTTACCCCTTGTTTCTATAACTTCATTTGCACTTAGTCACTTAGCTATAACCCATAGGATCCATGTATGCTATATATGGTAACATGAATCCCATCAATATACCCCCTTTTTGTTAGCATATATACCAGCACCATGGATCCGTCATGGGTAATAGATCAGCTATAAAGTAACCCATTGAGTCACCATTGAGTCGCTCAGCTCTGCGCCACGAAATAAATGATGGAAGCCCTGGTGGCACAGGGCCGCAAGACTTCCGTCACCTGGAGGATGGAACCGAAGCCATGGATGGTAAACCAACCAAGCCATCCAAGCCATCCAAGCCATCCAAGCCATCCAAGCCATCCAGGCCCCAAGGCACCATAGAACAGTTTGGTAAGAAATAAAACACCCAAAAAGAAAGACGATAGTTTGCTGTTTGAGTGCTTTTTGATGTTTGCTATTTGCTCGAGTTATGCAAAAATTAAAGTTGCACATTTACTCAAACACTCCGAGGTGATCCTTAAGTATACCCTCTGGTCATTTTACATAGCTATGGCTATGGAAAATCACCGTTCCTAGTAGGAAATCATCTATGAATGGGCCATGGCTTTGAAAGCCCGTTAAATTACCAAAGGGATCCAAAGTTTATATCTGATATCCTATCCCCATTGTAATCTCATGTTTAGGATTGTTTAGCTATATTTGGGAAGTTATATCCTGTGTCATCTATAAATATTTGTTTTATTGCAATGTTTGATTCCCGGAGGGTATTTGCCATATCGAAGTACGTCCGCCTCATCAATCTCTTTCATACTCTCCTCCGCAGAAGCCATGCGTTCCTGCTTTTAGGAGGCGGGATGCCCCAAGATTGAGACTATAATGAATTAATGGATTAATCATGGGCTAACAAAGGCTGGTATGCCTGGTTAACAGTGGTTCATCCATTGATAACAATGGGCAATATTGGGCAATGGGATACTTCATTAAACGCATACTTAATGGTGACTCTCCGGCGTATGTTTTAGTATGCTGGAGATAGATAGACATGCACCGTAATGTCAGCCCAAGACCCCATTTGCTTGGCACATTTCATTGATTCTCATTGAACAAATACTTGACTCATCTGGTTGGTGGTATACCTACCCCTCTGAAAAATATTACTCAGTTGGGATGGTTATTCTCAAAATTATGAGAAAAATAAAATTCATGTTCCAAAGCACCAGCCAGTCATTATCCTTCCGTGACTGTGGGTCTTTCAGTTCGCCCCGAAAAAAAAAAACAGGGCGAACAGCACAATGGATCAACATGGTGGGTTAGCCCATCTGCATAGCATGGTAGCCTAGTAGCCATGCGGATACAACACATCCGGGGGCAGCTGCATTGATCTAGGGGCAGTATTTCAATGGCCATTTCAGGATCCTAGATTGGAGGTACCTACCATATATAAGGCCTATGTAAGGCCTATGTAAGGGAATATCCCCACAAAATATGGCCTTATATATATGGTACAGTACCTCCATTTTAGGATCCTGGAATGCCCATTGAGTATTGAACTTGGATGATTTATGATGATTTCCACTCAAAAAAACAGCCAACCATCTCACCCTAAATGGATCACGGGAACCCCCAGCAATCAATCTGCATATCGACTTGTCATGTCAACAATGGATTTCTGCAAATCTACGTAGAATTTCAATGAATTTCACCCATGAAAAACCCTCATGAGGAATCTCAGATACCCTGCAAACATACAATTGAATCGCCCTATCATTTGCTGCACTCCACCATTGAATGTGGGTAAAACAATCATAAACCATCCCACCGAATCACCATTTTTATAGGTGGGATTCAAACCATTCCCAGTCATGGGTGGTAAACATGACATTGTTTCACCCACATTACCATTCATCACCATTAATCGCCATAAAACCATAAATAACCAGTATTAACCGCTATTAATCAACATTAACCAACATTAACCATATTAATCATTGTTAACCATTATTAACCATTATTAACCATGGCTGCTTTATGACATTCATTTACAACAAAAATAACCGTTTTAATCTGCCCCAACCAGGGTTGACCCGTTGCCCACCACGTCATGCGCTCCCCCACCTTACAACTGTCGCCCGTTTTCTTGGACCTCGGGTTTGTCCACATCTGACACTCGCAATAAATGGAGGTAGCCCTTGGTAAATTCACATAGCTATAGCAAATATGGGAAAATATTAGAACATCACAAGAAAAAAAATAGAAACTATTGGAAACTATTACTAATTGTATCTAATTATTAGAACATCATCATTTTTGTTATATGAAAATCATAGCTACCAATGGGCCGTTTTCCACGGCTATGTAAAATAAACAGAGAGCAGTCTTCAGGATGAGGTCCTGTTCCATGTCGCCCACGCATTTTTCACACGTCGGGTCAAAACACATCATCCCAATATGTTCGGGGTTGTTCACATCCAAAATTCAGGCTATTTTTCAGGGGAGCAGGGGATCGCATGGGTGAGCTGATCCATTCCCAAAGGTTTCAAACTATATTTCAATATTCCCAAGAGTTTCCCCATGTTTTTTCACATTGTATCACATTTTTCCATGACATTACCCTATTCCCACTATAATCCGAGATTCGGGTCTATCCCACAAATTTGTCTATGGCTAAACCCAATAATAAACCAGCCACCAACCATGACTGCGGTTCAGGCTATACATCATCCCAACTAGAGCCCATATTTGATAAACCTCTATTGAATATGATTTATTGTTGGCTTTACCATGACGATTCTTTAATATCATGGTAAAGCCAAGAATAACGTACAATAACACTGTTCTGGTAAATAATTAATACCAATGGTTTACCACATGATTTCACATAAATTATTGCCCCTATCCCTATGCGTTCCATGGAAGTTCCCATCTTCACGTCATCCCTTCCCGCAAAAGGAGACGAGGCACTGGTCCAAGGTTACAATCAGGGTGTCATCGGCCAACAAATCATCTCCCGCCTGTGCTAAAAGGGATGGTTGATATATAGGATCTGAAAATCATGTATGCTCTCAATGGATTGGTTGAAGGGAAAATCTACAGGAAACCATAGATGTTCCGATTAAATATGGCGTTGTCCTGTAAATTTTCCCTTAAACCAATCCATTGATACTCCGAAGACGGCTACAGTTTGATGTTGGACATATGGTTATCAATAGATTTAGGGATGCCTTATTTTCAGACAAAGCCATAGGTTTTCGAATTGATGGGGATATCGTGAAAATTTTGGGATCAGAAAATCATGGGAAAAAGAAGGAGCATGGGGATATACCCTCGGGTAATTTAAGATCACTATGGCAGATTGCCAACTGATAGATGGTTCACCTATTAAGAATTGTGTTTTTCAATACAGTATCTATGTTCAATTACCGTAGGATAGGATGCGGATAGGATGAGAAAAAAAATGGAACCATGGGAGATCACTTTGGGATTAAACTGTCCCATAATTGGGATATAATGAGGATGCAAAATGGGATTGTAGACAGAACTATGAGTGCTGGAACTGCCACTGTCGAATCACTGAATCCATTGACTTCCGTTCTTCTCGAGGAGAAACCTGGAAAAGATGAAGCCTCTTCCCGCCACATTGCACACTCAAACTCCTTGACCCCAAGGAAAAGGGGTCCCTTGCAGATCCTGAACCATGATCATTCATCACATCTTTCGCGCAAACTGTCCATTTGGCTGGTGTTGATTGTGTACATGTGTATATATATATATATATATACACATGTTATCCCCTTATGTCTTCACTGTATCACCACATAATCATGATATCTCCCATTATATCACCAATATATCCCTGTGATTTTTGGTTATATATATATATATATGTATATATAGCCTCTGGTAATTTAACAAAAATATGGAAAAACATCATTTTCCATAGGTAAATGATCTTTTTGAATGGTAATGTTCCATAGCTATGTTGGTTTGCCAGAGGGTATCCAGGGTATCCCATGAATCGTCGGCCTCGCTGAGCAGTTTCAGGATCAACTGCTCCAATCGATCCATCTCTGCCTGCAGTGGAAGCTCAACAGCAACCATCTGATCGGAAATAGCAACCTCCAAATAGAAAAAATGCCTGTAAAGCAACCTCCAACCCCCTGTCCTACAGGATGGTGCCCCCCCAGTTATAAGTTGGTTTATAAACCCCATTAACTATAGTTATATCTGCCATAAACCATAGTTATGGGAGTTATAAACCAACTTAGCTAACTATGGGGCACCACCTTGTAGAGAACCTCAATCAAAGAGAAAATCGCGGTACATAGCTTTCTCTCTTCTTCGCACGGACAAAACATATTCACCTCTACAAACCGATGCAGAAAGCGGTCCGCCATCGTAGCTACTCTGAACCGATGGGAGATTCAAACACATCGTAACTGGACATACCCATGACAGAGGGTAGAATACATGGAATTACTCTACAAACTCCACTTCTACAGCAGCATTGCAGAGGGATTATAACAAAATTCAGGGTAAAGCCAGGTAAACATGTGCTCCAAGGCTCAAGAATCATCAAAATTCAGGAGGCTAAACTATTACAGTTTACAGATTCACTCATATCCAGAAACTATATAACTCTAAATATCTCTAAACTATCCTGCGTGTTCCCATCTTTTCGTTCATGTCTGTTCGTATCTCAGAATATGTCAAATTCCAAACCATCCCATGATCATCATGTTCAAAAAAAACTGTCCAACTATTTCCAGCAAATCAGAGATTGATTGAAACCCTATACACTTCTTATATACCATAATACCATATTTGGGAGGGATGAGCATCAACTATGTTGATCTATTTTGGGCTTCAGGCGGGGATAAACCCCATCCAAATCTGATGATCTGACCAGCAATTTCTCCACTCATTGAGATCATTGAAGTCATACAGTATGGTGTCCTAAAATCAGAGCTACCCCATATCATCATCCCCTAAATCATCCATATTTATTGTAGGATTTGCCATGAAATCAACCATCCAGCGATCCCATGGGGATCCCTTGAGGATCCACGCCTTGTCGGCCGCAATTTGCACCACCAAATTGGCCCTGAGCTCCGCCAAGTCAGGCCGTTCGTTCTTGACCACGTCCGCAACCAGCTGGTCCTGCAGCACCAATGGCGCTGGAAAGCCATCCTAATGGGGTAAGCCATCTATCAACTGGTGGGATTTCGCTGGCCCATCCACAATATGATGTAAATTATATATATATGATTATATATGTATGCATATGTGTGTGTGTGTGTTCACATCTGTAGATAAATTGTAGATCAATGATGCTACACATTTGTATGAAACAAGCGGATAAGCAACCGAACAATGACGGCGGAACAGTTTCTTATCAATCAACATCACTATCTGATATCCAAGCGTGAATAAAGACAAGAACAATACTAAATCGCCTTAAATTTCAACATGGAACTCGAGAACGGTTGTTTCCAAAAATTCAGTCTGCAATATTGTCACGACCAAGTCATTCGTTGTGGCTTACAACATGATCTGTCTGACAAGTCCACCACATTCATTTGCTCCCAACCTCAAGGCCGAGCAGGGTGACGGTGAAGTTGATTACAGTCACCTCAGAAAGGAACATCAATTTGGTCACTGCTTGGTTTCCTGGACCAAATCTTTGTGGATTATCTGCATCTGTTCCTCCGACAAATTTTGGGAATATATAGGGATGTGGAACATATATGTATCTGTATAGTTATATAATAATACATATATATATATACATACAGTATACATATCTAAATAGTATATAATAATACACATATGAGCTATGTGATTTGTTTGCCAACATGAAAGTGGAAAAGCTGACCTATCAGTACACCCAAAGAATGATGCTTCGACAAAGCAGCTCGACACATTGGTAGCTGATTCTGATATTTGCTGATCTCTGCGTTGTTTTTTTTCACTTCAGCCACTAGCTGGATTGCCTGAATGATATTTATAATATATATATATGATTGGTTTATGGGAACACCTACAGGAAACCTTTTTTTTTTGCGCGATGAAATCTGGAAGTTTCATGAAGTTTCCCTTAACCAATCCATTTATCTGTGACTGAAAATGTGCCATACCCCCAACCAGCGGCGCGGCGTGGATAAATTCTCGGAATTCATGATGATCAACCAGTGAATTCTTGGGGGGTTCCCCAGTCATGGAGGTTTCCTAAAGCAAGGGTACACCCAAATCATCCATTTGAGATGGGGATTTTCTCATATAAAAACCATCCAGCGATAAAGGGGTACCCCCATGAAATTGGAAACCTCCACATCAACCGATCAACACCAGCCACCTTGATGCAAATCTCTGGCAGGTAGTGTGGATTCGCCATCTTCGTGGTCACAAAGAAGCGGAAGTCTTCGTTGTACGGCCTGGTGCTGTTGTGGTTATGGAAAATCCTGCTATGCTAAGCTTGGTAGATGGTGGCGAAATCCCATGTGATCTTAAATTTTGATGTGAATTCTATATCGCTTTGATATAGTTCTATAACATTATATAACCATACTATCTCATACTGATGTACTTACATGGCATGTTGACGCACTTTGATTTTCAGAATCTTCTCTATGTTGAAACGTGGCACGAGAAAACACGTTGGTCCCAGATTGGACAACCTCGGCCCTTCATGTGCTGGATGGTGGCTGATCCCAAGATTCCGGGACCCCACTCACAATCATCAGCTCGCAATAGTTGGTTATCCTAAATTCAGCTCTGAAAATCAACAACTCCAGTCATTCAACAACGCAACGAAGGTATTACATTTTTTTTGGGTGTGGGTGAAAACGGGAGAAAGCTATTCCGGTCTTCACACCTTGAAATAGCTGCATTTAAGGATGTTGATAACAGGAGTCATATGGAAAATCAGAGAAAATAATCTGATACGGAAATTCAGCTGAACATCATGTGATATGCAAAATCATTCCCCATAACTTGTTGGTGCCTCAAAACCACCACAAGACCACCAAACACTCTGCCCCTAACTGAGCAAAACAAGTGCCACTCTCTGGTCCCGGACACATCTTCACTCCCAAGTCTTAGCAGAAACTGACCACCCTTTTTGAAGACCTGCAATGGCGGAATAAAAACTGAAGATGGCAATAACCTGTTTTTTTTTTGTGGAGAGATTCTGGCCCCATCATTTTAGGCGCAACTTCCGGCTATCAAGAGTCAAAGCATCGCAAACCTCAGCAGTCACGTCCAAAAGTGAGCCCCATCATTTTTTAGCGATTCGTGTTCCTCATTGATCTATAAATTCAGGGTAAATCCTCATCGAGAAAGGCACACAACCTTCAATGTTGAATTGATGATAAGTCTCTTGCTTGGACAAAAATAGATGTGTGCTGGTTCAAGGTTAAAACCCTCATCGCTATACGATCCAGTTGAAACCACTAGCCTTCAGCCTTTCAGCCCTTTTTGATGGTTCACCTCCGCTTTAACATTGGCTGATCTCCCCACGTCCCTGAATTCGTGGTACCCCAGAATTCAGTGATTTTTCAGAATCAGTTTTCCTAGTACAAATGTTATTTTTTTGTGGAGGGGTATATCTAATTTTAAGACTTACCCAACACCATTTTTATTGCTTTCAGTCGTCATCCCTATTTTGGCCGGTGAGTCGTCACCGTATTTCCCAAAGGGGTGATCGTTTTTTCTTCCCGGAAGACCCCAGACGTTCCCTTTTCTTTTAAGGTTAAATCTCAGCTGCTTATTGGGTTTGGATTTCTGAATATTATATATTATTATCAGGTGTTTGTTTTTTTCATAAAGGACATTATTTTGTATGTGTATATGATCTTGAAAAAAAAGGAACATCGTGCCTGCTTCAGCAAGACAGGCTCCAGCGAGGGGTCTAAAACCTCCTCAACATTCTCCAAAAGTACAGCGTTGCCTGCAGGAAGTTGATTACCAAAAACAAAGGTCTTGGGATTTGGGTCGGGATTCTATATATATATATATATCCCTGAGGATCTAAATCTACAAATAGCTCCAAATCGGAAAAGTATGCACTATTCTTATACTTTTCCGTTAACCCCTCAAATCATATACTTATCGGATTTTAATTGATGTTCAGCCCATTAAAATATAAATGTGTCGGATTTCCGTTATTTTTTCACGTTTCAGTTGGCTCTATTGATGCAGTAGGGATTTAGTGCCCAGTGGAGCTTCCAAACATGGTTCAATTCCAACAAGTTCGTGTTTTTTTTCCTCATATCCGTGGCATCTTGAAATCTTGTATCCCGTTTCTCCACTTTTCCCTCAAAATCATTGTTGCTTCATGTTGCTTCAATTCCTAGCGTACCAAATGAATGTGTGTTTGCTTCAGAACTACTTATGACACTAGTGCTATTATGGCCAACCCTGCTCTCATGGAGCCATTTTGTACAAAGACAATAAACAATATATTGTGCAGCGGCATTACATAATTGGACCACGTGTTGAGCCAAATTATTTTCGAACTTGAGATTGCACATGAATACAGTACTTGTTGGATTCTCTTTGTGACACTTGGTAGTTCCTGCAAACAAGGTCACGAATGCCTGATGCTGCTGCTTCTTTCAATTGCTGTGTCTCTGCCATGATCCGCACTCTATTCAGAGAGTTTTCGGTTGTCCAAATCATGCGCTTCTTTTCAACTGCCGTGGATGTACAAAATAACATTCCCTTCTTCAAATCTTGATTGGAAAAGCTTCGCTTCGATTCAGATATCAGCAAATTCTTGCTTGCTTTTCAAGGAGGGCGTCATGGAGATCTACAACATATTTACCACTGATTGTTCTGCCACAAAATGAAAGGACCAGGAAAATTTCCATGATTCTCCATTCACACCAATCGCCAATCATTGCTGGACTCTTTTCATTCGCCATGGATATGTTTGCTGTAGATACCTAGCGCTTGTATCGGCCTTTTCCCTTTCAATTATCAAGAAAGGGGAACGCGAACATGAACATTCAAAAGCAAACATCAATTATATAGAATTGGTGGCAAAAATACAGCAATGAAAAGGAATATGGCGTATATGTTTCTACCCCATGCTTTCATTGCATTGGTAGATTCAGTGTGCATTTTTAACATGCTACCAGTGTGTTGTGCTGCGATTATTTTCAAAACATTTCAAAACATTGCCTTTTCCCATTCTTGAGCTTGTATGATTGTATTGTATCATGTCTTTTTTTTTTTGGTGTGTGTGTGTGTTTGTTTTTGTGGTGCTCTGCTCTGGTTGAGGTCTTGTTTGGCTTTACTGCCTCGTCTACAAATTTGACTTTATGATTTAGCCCAGAAAGGTCAAATCGCGTGTATGTACGTCAACCTGTGTGTTTTCTTTGCTCAGAGCCTCTCAGAGCGCGCATCTGGAAAATAGGGGTTGAATTCATCACAAGATTCCCATGCAAGACACTGGAGCGACTAGTGCATGATTGTAGCCAATGCACATGTTGTAGCGCACTTTTGGTTGAAAGCTGCCATGTATGAGACGCTGAAATTTGAAGTGCACACAAAAGTGAATAATCCAAGGTGCGTCGAATCCTATAGAGTTCTCCCTAATGTTTTTTGTCGCAATTATTGTATTGTTATGCCACCAGCGCAGTGTGGGCAACTACTTGACAAGCAAACTTTGAGTACTACAATGAAATTGCGATGTCCATTCCTGGCAACACAAAAGGATAGTGACCGTTTAATCATTTCAATAAGCTGTTGTGTGTTGATGCCTGAAATGATGAGGCAACGCTTGGGTACATCTAGAGCTGTGAAATAGGAGGAGTTTGAATCACAGACCAAAAGAGACCGTGACAGGCCGTGACAGACCGTGACGGATACTAATTTGCCCTTTTAAAATATTGACTTATCGGAAAATGACCGTGACAGACCGTGACAGGCCGTGACAGCCCGTGACAAGCCGTGACAAGCCGTGACAAGCCATCAACCGTTCATGGAAAACCTGAACGGTCCAAACAGGCAATCCTATTCATGCAGCAGTGAGTTTATTCTCAGCCCTGCTATCCTGCATTTAGATCCTCTTTCAAAGTTTCACTTTGAAAAGGTAACGTATTTGCTACATACTTAATAGATTTGACGTTTTTGAAAAGTTGTTTCGACTTTGCAGACAATCAAACTACATTTTAGCAGATAGGAAATATTTCTGCACACGCTTTTTGCCGTTGCTTTCAGCTAGAAACAGAAATTGCATTGTGAAATTTCAGCTAACCCCAAAATAAGGTCACTGCTTGCTGGGTATCTACAATGATCCGCACTCTATTCTGAGAGTTTTCGGTTGTCCAAATCATGCGCTTCTTTTCAACTGCCGTGGATGTACAAAATAACATTCCCTTCTTCAAATCTTGATTGGAAAAGCTTCGCTTCGATTCAGATATCAGCAAATTTTGGCTTTGCTTTTTCAATCAGGGCGTCATGGAAATCTACAACCTATTTACCACTGATTGTTCTGCCACAAAATGAAAGGACCAGGAAAATTTCCATGATTCCCCATTCACACCAATCGCCAACCATTGCTGGACTCTTTTCATTGGCCATGGATATGTTTGCTGTAGATACCTAGCGTTTGCATCGGCCTTTTCCCTTTCAATTATCAAGAAAGGGGAACGCGAACATGAACATTCAAAAGCAAACATCAATTATATAGAATTGGTGGCAAAAATACAGCAATGAAAAGGAATATGGTGCATATGTTTCTACCCCATGCTTTCACTGCATTGGTAGATTCAGTGTGCATTTTTAACATGCTACCAGTATGTTGTGCTGCGATTATTTTCAAAATATTTCAAAACATGGCCTTTTCCCCTTCTTGAGCTTGTATCATTGTATTGTATCATGTATTTTTTTTGGTGTGTGTGTGTGTGTTTGTTTTTGTGGTGCTCTGCTCTGGTTGAGGTCTTGTTTGGCTTTACTGCCTCGTCTACAAATTTGACTTTATGACTTAGCCCAGAAAGGTGAATCGCGTGTATGTACGTCAACCTGTGTGTTTTCTTTGCTCAGAGCCTCTCAGAGCGCGCATCTGGAAAATAGGGGTTGAATTCATCACAAGATTCCCATGCAAGACACTGGAGCGACTAGTGCATGGTTGCAGCCAATTCACATGTTGTAGCACACTTTTGGTTGAAAGTTGCCATGTATGAGACGCTGAAATTTAAAGTGCACACAAAAGTGAATAATCCAAGGTGCGTCGACTAATCCTATGGAGTTCTCCCTAATGTTTTTTTGTCGCAATTATTGTATTGTTATGCCACCAGCGCAGTGTGGGCAACAATTTGACAAACAAATTTTCAGAACTAGAGATGGCAGTAGCACGGACATTGGTCAAGTTGAAGTGTTTTGGTATGTTGCCCATATTAAAGGTTCAAAGATCAATGTTTTCCGCTTGCCGAGGATAACACATTGATGTTGAGCATGGTTTATTGTTGTTTGTCCCTCTCTGTCAGTTTGTGTCACAGCCAGTGCAACATCCGACCGTTGGGACCTCTTCAAAACTTTCATTCTGCAAAATAATAATATATTGTCGGATACTGTCGGAAATCGGATTTCCGCTAAATACGAATGTGTCGAAAATCGGATTTCGGTTAAGTATGCAAATAGCCCAACTTTTGGAAAATTGATCATAAGTTGTGATATTCAACTACTTATCGGCTAAGTATGCATATAGCACCAACTGATGATCCACAGGGTATATATTATTATTATTATTAATATACATGTTGATATAGATGGATATATATATATATAGATAAATAGATAGATACATTGTGATAGATTCATGGTCGAATTGTGAAATGACCCAGGGACCCAGGCCACCTCCGGGGTTTCCGCGCCTTCGCGGATACAATTTTCCACGGTGCGGAGGAAGTTTGGGGTGGACAGCTTGATGATTCCCAAGCCGGTGTCCTGGACATGAGCCGAAAATCGACCCGCAGCTCCATAGTCCGTGTATAACCACATAGAATGCTCGATCTTGGTCATTTGTTGGTTGTTATATCCAGAACTTGCAGGCTGTTGCCACATCATGTCTGCATCTGCATATGAATTCCTCGATGGGACATGTCTATGTCTATTTGTTGTTCGTTCATACCCGGATACTCTCGTCCTGCTGGTTCACAATTCATAGCCCACTATGAATGGCTAGTAGTTCATATCTCCATATATCCAGCATGTTTGATTGGTTGTTTTGTTATCCAGTATGGGTTTGCCCAAAGATATGGTGTACCATCAAAATGGCCAGTGTAATAGGTAGCATGATTGCTTTGGCGGGAGGTCTCTAACATTTTCAGACAAACGCATATATTGTTTAAAATGTCTGGATCTCAATCAATTATATCCCCTTTCTATCAAAATATATCAATATATTAGATTACATTTATATCCAATTTCATCCAAAAAAAATCATCCAGCTTCCATATAATTTCCATACCTTCCTTGAAAAAAAACGGGCGGCCTTCTTCATGTTTCGAATCCATCGGTTGCCTTGCCCTTGGGGATCGATCATCAAGGGCCAGCGTCGACCTGCGATCGTTTTTGGAGGTGACAACCATGGTTGATATTTAAATAACAGGACTAGAATTGTATATAAGGATAGTTGGTTGATTTTTATATATTTTTGTGGATAAAAACAAATCTGAATAGATCTGATTAACTTAGCAACAACTGATAGTTGCTTCTTTTTTTTGTGGGAGTAGAATGGTTTTTCAAAAAATAAGTTAATTATGATAGCAACAATGGATATTAAACGGATACGACATGGAAGATTTAAGTGATTTGGCTATGGATCAATACCTATAGATACATTTTTAGTGGGATGAACATCCATTTACCAGCTATTTTGGAGTTCACTAGGTACCAGGGTTTTGACCCATCCCCATTTGGATATACCAACAGTGGGATACCCTCGAACGCTTCTGTTGTCATCAAACATCGGCAGGAAAATCCACCAAAAATGAAGCGATGATTTCCCAGCCATTTTAAGAGAGAATTTATCAATACAACCAACCACTTAATACTTATCAAAGACCCATAGTATGTATAAAACATGGGAATTGTCAGATTCATTCAGATTCAAAATATGTCTGATGATGTTTGATGATTGCAGCTAGAAAGTGGAGCTGCTGAAAAAAAAATCTGTTCACACCAAAATCTCTGGGATTGATGGATGTTCATCCCAAACAGATCGTAGCTCATAGGTTTTGCTCAATCTATTATATAGAGTACATACTCTTCTTAGGGTTCTGATCCAAGTTTCTGCTATGTTGGTTTCAAGCGAAATACAGAGGTGTTGATCCATTTTGATCCATCCCTTATATACAGTGCCTGATTACTGGCTTATAATGCTTTATACGCATTGTAAACCACTTACCAATCATTTACTATTTTATTGACTATATCATCAAAAATGCCAAATATCACCATCAAAAATCATGTCCATCAAACAAATACCATCATTATCTTTCAATGAAGTCCAGCATCAAAAATATTAGAACCATCATCTATTAAACTATACGTATATTACTATAGCTATACCAATATTTACCAGCAAAAATATACATACATATGATTCTACATAGGTATATTTACCAATATTTACCATCAAAAATATTACAATAGGTATATTACTATAGCTAGTCATGATTATTCCCATCAAAAATGATGCCAACCAGTCCTGGCCACGATGCCTGGCCTCGTGTGACGAGCAGGCCATTCTCCACAGAGAGGTCATCTGTGGGGAGCGACCTAGGCCGCTGCGAGGCGCTTCGGCCATGTGCTTCCTCTGGTTGGAAGATGTAGGATACTATAGGTATAGTAGATGGTTTCTTGAACTATCATAACTGACATGTATAATCATGTATAATCATGTATAATCATGATTATATGTGAATTGCAAGAAACTCAGTTATATCTATTACAGCTATCATAAGCGTTATTGGATGTCGCAGCAAGCCATGTTTGATTGCTGGTAGAACTTTAGCATACGTTAGCACAGGCATGCCAACAGCTTGGGGAAACGCATCAAATGTGGTGGCCCATGGCCTGCCAAACTTTTTTCGAAACTTGGGGACCCCGAAGTTGTGGCCATTTGATGGGAAGTGATGGGAAAGTGATGGAAACATGATGGGAACATGAAGAAAGTATGGGACAGATGTTCTAGACTAGACCGGATGGATTGGGCTATACCTACAGCGGATACCACAAATTTAGATAATTTTCACAGAAAAAAACAAATGCTGCGGGTTCTTGATTCCAACCCCCATGCATTGCTCATGAATAGTATTGTCAAGTCAAGTGGGACAACAATTCTAGGTACCCTCTGGTAATTTAACATAGCTATTGAAAATGGCCATTTATAGTGGATTTTCCCATTAAAAAATGCCATTTTCAATAGCTATGTTAAATTACCAGAGGGTAACGAGGACAATTGAAACATCTTGAAAGCAATTTTCGGTAAAGCCAAAGCCATAAACCATCCCGAACCATCCCTAGCCGTGGGGTTGATTGGGTCCCATTTTCTTCCGAGCTGATGATCATATTGATGATCGAAGTTGAACTTTCAAATGCTGGGATACTGGGATGGAAAGGCACCAGTTCTGGGCTTCTTGGCTTGATGTTCCATTCTCTGATCTCCGCTGGCTCACAAAGGATGTTCGAACACCTCAGCACCCAGTCTGGGCATGGCTGCAAGCTGGAACATTGTGGGAAACAAATCTGCTGAAGGAAGTGCAATCCATAAGATCAAGAGAGAAATCACAGACCTTCCTGAAGAGACCTTCCCACTTTGTATTTTGTGTGATTTTGTGTGCCCAGGTCCCATCCAGAATCGCAGGAGACTCCCTGGCTCGACCGTGGGACCATCTGGGACCAGCGACTTCCAGTTGGGATCTGCAGTTAGATTCACCTCCTGGGCATTGGTCAACCAATGGCTGATCAGCCTGCGCGGCTGTGTCGCCGGCCAGGAACCGATGAATTGGAGCTACCTACCATAGAAAAAAGGCCTCTATAACGCCTAAATTTAGGGGAATATCCCCACAAAATATGGTCTTATGTGGTACGGTTCCTCCATTTTAGGATCCTGAAATTCCCAAAAAATGTCAAGTGTTTCTAAAAGAGATGTTACGAGTATTAGCATTGACTCAGATTCACTTCGACAAACATGTTTGGGCATCGAGCTTCAAAGTCTGCTCATGAAAATGGTACACAAGCGTTCATAATATGTATGATATATATATATATACAATATACGTATATCGAGCAGCCAAATAACCAATTTCTTCACGTCGATTAAAAACAAATTATAAACATATACTGTACAAACAGAACATGCATAAGCCATGAACCTGTTGTGATGCACTGAACCCTGGCAGTTGGTAGATGGGATATAGGTCCCTATCCAATGATAGGGACGTGGTTTCGTAGTTACCAATACTGTATTTACCAACTGGTGCAGGATTTCGTTCATCGTCTGTATGTTAACTTTGAATAATCAATATTCGTTCTCCATATTACCATCTGGTTATTTAACATAGCCATGGAAAATCACAATTTTTAATAGGTGAACCATCTATAAATGGGCCATCTATACCATGGCTATGTTAGTCATAACCAGAGGGGAATTATCAAAACATTGATTGACATATCATTATTATTAGCCAAAAACAACACTGATATCATCCATTTGGTCCCAAAGATCTGGTCAAATAGCATGTCAATCCCGTTTTTTGAAACAAACAAAACATGGTAAAACATGGGTGGTGTTTATATAATACAATCATGTGGGCCCGCCTAAGTATAAGTTCATGTATAACTACCCCCATGAACTATAGTTACAAGTATCATAAATCATGGTGATTGGAGTTATTTGTACCAACTTAGCTATCGTTTGGGAAACATCACTTTGTGATCGGATTATTATATATTATGATCCATTATTCATTCTTAACCATTATTCTCCACGATTGTCTATTATGATCTATTATGCAAATGCTTTGAGAACCATTGTTTATTAGTATCTATTTATTGACGATTATTCACGGTTGTCTATTAGTGTCTATTATTCACCATTGTTAACAGGATTAGTATCATAATTATTATCTATAAATTTAACAATATTAACCATTATTAATCATTGATGACTATCCATTAGTAGATAATTACAATCATTAATGGATAATGGATTAATAGAATCCATTATCCATTCTCCATTAATCATCTATCCATTCACCATATGATTGTGCTATTAATAGATCTATTACCCTCTGGTAAACTAACATAACTATGGAAAATCACCATGTTCAATGGGTAAATCCGCTATAAATGGCAATTTTCAATAGCTACGTTAAATTACCAGAGGGTAATACTATTAATGGATCGATTATCTATCCATTCACCGTGCTTCTATAGCCACGGGGATGGGATTCTCCGGCAGCCGAACGTTGCGGCCGTTGCGGCCTGGCGCGGAACTCCGCCGTGAAGGGTCCAGCATAGGCGATGAAGCCGGCAGCCAACGCAATGTCGCCTGGGATTGCGGGGACTGCGGGGACTGCGGGGATCAGAGTGTCTCAAGTGGGGGGAGTTAAACTAAGTGTATACTGTGTATATATATATATAATATAGATATTAAAAAAATGATATTATATAATATGTATAATATAGATAATATAGATAATATATATATATAATAGATAACCAACCAACTTTGCATTTTCCTTCACTGTTTTTTTTTTACTTCTTCATCAGCGCATACTTATATATATATAAACTTGAATCTAACGGCCCAAGCTTGGGTAAACGGGTGTGTTCAGTGGCAGTTGGGATTCAGTTTGTGACTGCAATATGGATGGCTCTATGATGATCTCCCAACGCAAGCTTGATATCCACAAGTTGATTATCTAACACAGGTATGAGTCGGTATGAGTCAAAATTATGCCCCTAAAACTTAGATTGTTTCTACTTAAAGAACCCCAGCAGGGTCCAAGGCCAATACACTCTGGTAAACTAACATAACTATGGAAAATCACCATGCTATCAATGGGAAAATCCACTATAAATGGTCATTTTCAATAGCTATGTTAGTCATTACCAGAGGGTATATTCACTGACTGTGACTCCGCTCCCATCACAAACTTGATGTTCTTCTCCAAGATTTTGCTCGCGGCATCCCAGCGCACAGACCTGGCCCAGGACATCGTGGGCGGGTTGGGAATCTAAGGCCTTGAAGGGACTGGTAGACTTGGTAGACTTAACCATGCTGTGATGCATGGCTCAGCCACCCAGTTTTTGGTTGCGTCTGCATTCGGTCTGTGTCACTCTCGGATTTGCCCAGCATTTTTTTACAGTGAGTGTCATTGGATGGCAAAACAAAATCACATTCAATCACATAAGAATGGACTACTTTAAATGGTTTTGACATGTTTCGACCTACTGTATCCTTGCTGTTGTTCAATCCCGCTGTTGTGTTGCAGCCACATTTCATTGACTTTGACAACAAACCACTGCATAATCCCTGGTAGAATGTGCTGGGTCTGTTCATTCTGGGGTCGGAGTCAGGATGCTTCTTTAATTTTCATCATTGCAGTAATTTGGGGTATGCAATGTCCTCTGACTATTTAACGTAGCTATGGAAAAACAGCAATTTTCAAAAATAGTACAGTAAAATCAGTAAATCATGATCTTTATATATCTATGTATATCTTTATCATAATAGTAAATCTTTATATTTATATATATAGATATATAATATCTATTCGTCTATGTCTATGGGCCATCTACACCACAGCTCAATAATCAGAGACTCGTGGCATTCGCCAAGGTGATCTTTTCCAAGCCGCCAAGAAACTCGTTGCCCAAGCCAGCCAACAGCTTCTCGGCTCTTCCCAGCTGCACCTGCCCACCAGGCTAGGTGGCACATACATACTAATATACATATTATGATATATGATATATACATATATAATATTATATACATATATAATATGATATGATGCAATGTACATATACATTATTTATGTTATTTATATTGTATAATACAACCTCTATATATATAATATCAAACTGACCAGCAAGTGGACATATATAATATGTCTACCGTATACCTGTATACCTTAATTTCAAGGTGTACCCTTGAATAAACCTGGCAATAGGAAGTCGCAAACCTGTTTCTCAAAATTGGTGGTACTCCAAACACTTGGTTTCCGATTTCGAAAAGACAAAGTTTGAATTTTAAATGATTCTGGGTCCGCTGTTTTGGGAAACCCTACATGGATTTGTCTATTGCCAGGCTTGTTACACACAATTGGATACTATAATCAATTTAATCGCATGTGAGTGCAAGGAAGAAGAACACATTCACAGCACTGGTCAAGAACAAACACACCCCAGCAGCAACTGGCATCAATTGGGATTTGGACCGCTTAGAGCTCTATGAAATCTGAAATAAGATCATAGCAACCATACCCATAGCACAGCTATGATTTCCTGCAAAGAGTCCGATGTTACATCATTCTGTGTCAGCAGGAACAGGAAACATGCTAACTGGTAGACAACCAGCCCATCATTATCATTGATACCGTTGTGGCTTTTTCATTGTTTTGTCTGCACCACTTGACCAAATCGATCTCAAAAAAGATGGCAAGTCCCCTCGCCAACGGCGACAACAGCCTTGCAAGTCTCTGCGTCTTGTTCCAATTTTTCAGCTTTGCTCCTGGCTCCACCATGGGGGTAAAGGAATCACCTATAGCTAGGACCAATGAGTACAACACTATTTCTTAAATTCTGGGTCCAATGTAATTGGAGGTCTTATCAACACTGTCCCGTGGACGCCTATCACAGTACACAAAGAGAATGTGCTTGGTCTTCCCAAGCTTAGCACCCAACTCTACCAAGCAAACACCAATTCATCTCTGCGGTAGCACCCGATCACGTAAAACACGGAACTAAACTAAACAGAGCAGTATGGAGAATTTAGAGAAGCAGTTCGGTAATCAAACGTGGCTTGCTGGAAATCCATGAAATTCCAGCATACTAGTTCGATGGTTTTCCCAGCTAGAGACCTCTATTTAGTTCGATGATTTTCTCATCATGTTCCCATCATTTTCCCGTAGTTTTTCCCCCATTTTCCCCTTGTTAAGAAGGTGACCATCCCGCGCAGTGCACCTGGCTCTGGACAGCTGCAACTGAAGACCGGCCACCTCAGCCGAGATGATTGGATATACCACATGAATAGAATGATCATCAGAAATGTGGTAAATGTCAGACATCTAATCTTCATATAGACATGAATGTGGATATATATATATATATATATACACCATATGTTCATCAAACAATATATTAAATCAATAATGGTTAAACATCATGATAATTATGGATATCTATTGTTTTATTCAACATCAAATGGTGGTTTAATGTCAAACATCCTAATGATCGCTTTGTGACGGGAACGATATTCCATTGATGAAGCAAGTTAGTGCTTTGGCAAATACTTTACAGTAATGATTTGGTACTTCCTTTCACGAGTCAAACATCATAATGTGGGAAACCCACCTTAACCATTGGATAGTATGTATTGGATATGATTGGCAAACCCACCTTAATCCCAATCATATCCAATAATATTAATAAACCCGTTAAAGCCAATAATATACGTACAATAATGAACCACCTGAATGCAAAGCCACCTCTTTGGATATATTCTTCCTAGGAATTTGAGATGGGTAAGTCTGATGTTACCACATTTGCAGGCTCTCAAATGAGTAAGTCTAGGATACAGTTAGCTGGCCAAGGAAAAATGTCATGAATTTCAATCAGTTTACCCAGTCTACCCAGTCGCAAGTTGGTTGGTAGCTGCAGCCATCCCAAGCACACAGTCGTCAAGTTCCATCATTTTCCCATATATTGCGGGTACTGAACATCTTCGAAACCACTTACCAATGCCATCTCTAATAATCCCGTCCCTTCCCCCTAATATTAAACACCCCCAAACGAAACCATGGCGGATGTAGGGGATTGAAAAAAACATATTTGGGACCATTTAAAGGGGATGTTAAATATTCGGCTGATGGGGATCGGATTATCTTTCTGGGAGCTGGGAGGTTCATTGAGATTGGGGACCTGGACCTGGAACTAAAGCATGTACGGCATGTACTGATAATTTCCAATGCCAATAAGAGAAATATTACTTGTAAAAACTTTATAACATCAATGTCCACTCCAGTCATGAAAGCTCACGCAAGCCATTGCAGAACCAACTGAGCAAACGGACATTGTCCTGGACGGCTTTCAATTCCTTCTTCTTTGCATCAAGTTTGGCTTCGGCTGCTGCATTTGCGTCCTGGACTAGTCAATGTGCTGTAGTGATTTCAGAGTGTCTTTATATACCACTTCAAAGAATGGAAGAACCAAGGTGATTCAAGGTCACAAAATTCCAACCCACAAAAAGTGGCGAACCCAATGCCAATGCCATAAACCATCCCCAAATTATTGGGTTTCCCACAGTACAGTAACCAACTTGACTTTCTGGCCGAGAACAAAACTCAATGTTCGCGATTGAATCCTCAGGATTTGTCGAGTGGGGATGGCTACATCCTGTGTGACTAAACGGGGAGAAACAAAACATCGATACCGGAGGCTGAACACAGTTTGATCGAACTTCAGAATTTACATAAAGGACGTATTCACAGTATGTAACCACAGCTCACACCTCCGCAAAGAATTTGTAATAAAATATGTCATGAGTTAAATAAGTGTCAAAAAAGGGAGCATGCAATATAACACATCTGAACATCGTTTAAGTCACCATCAGTTGCCTGTAAACGTTGACATAGATGTGGAGTTTACCCATGAAAACCCAGCATTTCTACACCAGGATCCCACCATGAAACCATGGGGAAAACTCCCATGGTTTTTCCATATCTCCTGGCCTCAGCTTCCTTCAGTTTCTCTTTCTTGGGCTCAATGGATCGGGCCACCCGGGCATACCTGCCATGGCCATGGCAGGAGCTGTGTTCCCTTTGAGACGTCCCTCTATCAGTCTGTTGATAGCATCATGTCATATGTCCATTTCATGTCCATTTCATGTCTATTTCATGTCTACCCTCTGGTAAACTGTCACATAACTATGGAACATCACCATTGTTCATGGGAACATCACCATTTTTTAATGGGAAAACCAACTATTTCTATGGCCGTTTTCAATAGCTATGTTTGACATCACCAGAGGGTCATCAAGTTGACTCAGTGGACCCAGGGCACACGTCCATGGCTCGGGTCCACATGCACAAAGACATGGCAGCAGTGGACACTTTCTTTACCTTGGCAGCATCCCCACGGGAGCTTGGCAAGTCTCTGCGCATCTGAAAATCAACCCTTACTTTGGTCCATTCAGGGATACCCTCTGGTAATTTAACATAGCTATTGAAAATGACCCATTTATAGTTGTTTTACCAATTAAAAATGGGGATTTTCCATAGCTATGTTAGTTTACCAGAGGGTACTATTTCCTGGACTACCCATTCTATGGTGAGATCTTGTGAGGCCAATTGAAGCCTAAGAAATATTCCCAGAATACGTCTTGGCTCCAAGCTAAAAAGACTTCGTATTAAACTTTACAACCCAAATCTCGCGCAAACTTAAACTGAGACTTTTGGACTCAGGCCCTAGGACAACATTCGACATTCAAACACCTCAGCTCTTGCACTCTCCTGGTGTATTTGTCCCTCAAGACCCTGTTGCGCCGGCCCCCAAACGCCTGATCCGGCTGGAAGTCATCTCGTTTTACCTCGGGAGATTTTATGACTCGCGAAATGCGAAATACTGCCCCAAAAACCGAAATTCAGAAATACGAGTCAAACAGTGTCTGTATAACATAATCATATATTTTATATTTCGTATACTAAAATGGGATAAAATGTGAATGAAAATATGAAAATAACATGTTTTTTCAGCCGTTCCTGGTTCGGTTTGTGTCATAACATGGTGGTGCATGTCTCGGACTTCAGAGGATGATGACACCAATGCTAGTTCTGACGAGCATTGGCCGCTGCAATGAGTGATGACCTTAGATATATATATATATATATCAATTCACAGGTTTGAACACCTCAATCTGTTTTCCAGAAATCCAGAAATCCCATGTTAAGAATAGATACAACAAAAACTGCACTTTCCTTCGCCTTGGCTATGCTTGGCTTCTCCCCCCTATCGGCCGAAGTGTTTGTGATCTTAGCCGCCCCGCATACTTTTGCAGCTTCTGTGTCAACTTCACATTGCCAGCCAAGGCATCCTGCGGACGGCTGTGTTGAGGGGACCAACAAAAACTAAATCATAAACAGAAGGGAAATCTAGGCGAAAACTCCGGAAAAAAAATGTCACAGAGCCAAAATTCATGTTGTAACAGTGTAACATGTTCGGATCACCAGCCATGTCTTAAATGCATTCAAATGCTTCACACCATAAATGGACTCCCCAATTGCACAGAAATTGCCAACCTCATGGCACCAATGGACCACCCATGGACCACACAACTTCCCAGCCTTGTCGTAGTCCTTGAGGCTTTGCAGGAAACCGGTGTCGTTCATCAACTTTTTCGCCTGGCGTGGACGGGGACTTACTGCCATCATTCAATAGCATCGATCATTCCCATAGGTTACCCTCTGGTAATTTAACATAGCTATGGAAAATCACCATTTTTAATGGGAAAATCCACTATTTCTATGGCCATTTTCAATAGCTATGTTAGTTTACCAGAGGGTACTTTAAATCGGAAAAATTAGATCAACATTTGGGAAAACATGTTTTTTTTCTCCAAATTGTCCAAGGTTGACAGGGTTGCTCTCATGTGGCGGATCAGGGCACCTCATCCCAACTCTCCTTGCGGTTCATCAACAAACACACCTTGGTTCAGACATAAAAACGCTCGCTGGCACTTTCAAGCCCCTGGAAAATTATAAGTTACAGTTGGGGAACACATAAATATATGTTATAGCATAATATGTATATATAATAATACATATATAATTTAATGCAGAAACATGTATAATATAATTAATATAACAATAACATAAAATATAAGATTGTATAATATGATTTTATACAATGTAGTACAATTAAAAAATGATGTAGTGCAAAAATAAACGTAAACATATGCATGTGCATACACATACACATACACATAGACATATACATAACATATGTATCCATTATAATATATAATATAACTATGAACATAATATATATATATATACGTATAGGAGTATAATATACATATCATATACATAATATACCTTACTATGTATATATAATATAACATATGGTTGAACAAATGTTTGACACCACCAACACGTTCATATTAAAAATGCTCCAAATTCCGACCTTCGATACTTCAGGGTGCAGCTCTCCATTAAATTTGGATTGGGATGGTGCTGATGATACTTCAAGCCATGAACGCATGACTTGATACATACCCAATTTGGATATGTATATATTATACAGCTCAGTATGACAGACTATCTAGCTCCATGTGAATCCACCAAGATGCAACTAGAACCGAATTTCAAGATGGCCCGGCATTCGGAATTGTTCTAGAAATCATCATGATTGGACAACACATAAGTCCAAGATGTTCGATGGTTACATGCCAGTCTTAAAGGTGTGGTGCTCCCCAAGTCCCCCGGGTCCCCACAGTCCCCCGGGGTCGCCCCGACCGCACTCAACACCGTCTCCACCAGGGGTGGTGGCTTAGCGAAGGACTTCACCTGTGGTCGCGGTGATGTCATTGCAAATCACCCCTTTTTTATTCCTATAGGCTATAGGAAATATCATGAAATATCTATATATAATATTATATAATGTCACATCACCCAATTATATATATAATATGGGTAATATTATATAATGAAATATCTATGGGTAATATTATATAATGTCATATCACCCAGTTATAATGATATGTCATGATATGTCTATATAATTCACCCAATCATATCAAGAAATGATGGGCTTCCAACAAACCATAAATTATGGGTGTCACTTGTCTTATCACCGCGTCACGAGGAAACAACCTGTTTCTGTGCGGAACCAGTCCGACACTTGTTTCAAGTATGTTCAAGAAAATTCACACAGGAAACTAATCTATATGGTGCTTAATAAACAATGGCACAATAAAACCATCCAGCCGAATTTCACATAAATCAAACAAGTGAATCGTGGGCTGTGTGCAGTGACAGTGATATTATGTTGGTTACCCGGGATTTCTGTGATAGCATCTCAGAATTAATCAACAAGAAGCCGTCAGTGTTCACAACAATTCATAGATACATCAGACCTCTACAATTTTCCAGCATGGTCCAGTATGATTGAAAATTGGCGACAACAATGCGCTGGCTTCAGATTCCGATTTTTACTAAATAAAACTCCCAACCCTCCAAATTGTGGGAAAAATCATGTGTTGGACATCCTTAAGAAAAACGTACAACGATCATCACTAAGCACTGAAGATGTTCAGCCCAGTGCCAGTGGGCCTCCTGGATGTCCTTCTTATCCAAAGAGTCCAGTGCCTTGATGGCGTTGTAGTACTCCGGCAAGGCCTCAGCCGATGACTCGATGGACGCTTTCCTCCGATATGACATGAGGCCGCTTTCAGGCCGCGGCCTAGAGCTTCGGAAAGGCTTGCCACGTGTTGGTTCTATCTTGAAGATTCACAGGAACATCAGATTTTTGGCAGTCCCTTTAGTAACTTTAGTATATCCACTAGTAGTGGCATGGGGAAGAACCTAAAAGGTAGAGTCGCATTTGTTCAACTGAATGCACGGTCCCAATAATGGGAAGGTTCATCATTGCGGATCATCAAAAAATCCTCGATCGATTATCTCAACAATCCCACTACTAATAACATCCCCATAGTATTGAGCACTATTTTTAGAACATATTGTTCAAATTTACCCACGTTAACTATATTCTATTTACCACCAATCATCCCAGTAATATGCAAACATCCCATGTAGGGTTTCTAAAAGTGAAGGGGAACCCAAAAAAACAATGTTTGTCCTGCTAAAAAATACCAGCAACTTGGATATGTTTTTTTTTCCAGATTTCCACTTAAGGAACAACCTATTTGGATACATACCAATGTATACCAATTTGGATCATACCGATTGGTATGAATTAGTATATGTTGGATACATCTAAAAATATATGCGCGTATTAATTTGGATTGGTACCTTTAGTTTTGACTTAGTATGACCAAAATACATCGAAAAGGATAAATATCCAATTCATGCCTATTCAAATCCCAACTACCCTCTGGTAAACATGGCTGGCTGGAATGTCTTCCACTTAGTTCCATGTTTTCACCATGTAGATGCCAAATTTGAGAACACCGATTTGTTTATCCCCGTTTAACTATCATATCCCCCTATATACATATAATATATATATACAACATATTACCACAAAAGAACACGTTATTTCATCATTATATATTAAAAGTTTTACCAGCATAAAATCGTGAGTTGAAAACCCCCCACCGAATGTCCCAGTGGTGCCTCATCGAGCTCCTTCTGGCAGTCATTCTTGATGGCTGTCGCTGTCGCGGCCGCCTTGCACACGACTCGCATTGCGCGGAGTTGCGCAGTGGTTCGGTTCCAAGGACCCAGCGAGTTCTCGTAATTGAACTATGGATAAATCATGATAAATCCAATAAGAATGGGACAACCATGGATAACTTAAACCAAGGGATAAATTGAGGGAATCCCATGGATTTAAGGGAATTGCAAACCATGGTTTTTACATGGTTTTATCACCATTGTCATTGTGGGGGTGTCCTTTACATTTTCCCTCCAATTCAGGGAAAATTAAAGATGGACCATGGATAAATACCACGACAATGGGATACTGTAACTATGACTCAGGCATTTACACCCCCGAAATCCAACATGGAACCTGAAAAAATGGCAGGTGCCAGTAGGTAGGTATTAAGATATGCCCTTTCATCAACTGATCTGATTGCAGGTTGAGCCACAGCATGGTAACTTCATAGCGAAAAAAAAATGTCTCATCAAAGTTGGATATTGTGGAATGTCTGCAGCCCTCTAAAAATTGCCGTAAGCAAGCAATCCAACCCAAACAGCCATGCCCAAGCTAATGATGAACTGCTGCTGGCGTGCCATGTGGGAATCATCACTATGGGCTATGTTGAGGAATAGCTGGCCTTCTGAATAATCTTAAGATATCTTCTCATCTTTTGGTGCAATGAGAATATTTTCTCCCAGTTGTTTCACATCCATCAGCACGTCGCTCCTCCATCGCTTCCTTCTCATCCACTTCGCAGGATGCTTGGGCTTCCTGCGGACGAAGGCAAAGCTGACAAAGTGCTCAAAAAGATATAGAACATCATAATATAGATCATCATATAGTAATTCTGGTTAATAATATAGTTAATAATGGTTTATAGTGGTTAAAAGTGGTTAATAATGGTTAATCATGGCTGATAATGCTTAATAACTGGTTGAATAATATAGAACACAAGGTAACCTCTGGTAAACATACAAAAAACTATGGAAAATCACCATGTTCAATGGGTAAATCAACGAACTAAATGGCCATGTTCAATAGCTATGTAACAAATTGCCAGAGGGTGCAAGAAGACTGACTCTGGTTGGTGGTATACCTACCCCTCTGAAAAATATGAAAGTCAATTGGGAGTATTATTCCCAATATGATGGGAAAAATAAAATTCATGTTCCCAACCACCAACCAGGACTGGATTAATCATCCCAATTTTTACATCCATGGTTGTTCTTGTGAAGGAATCCCAGCATCGGTCTTCCATGAGCTGTCCTTGGCAACAGCTTCCTCTCTGTCCACCTGGCCAGTTGAGAATCAGTGAAGAATCCACTCGGTGGACCAGGACGTTATCTGTGTATACTGTATGAAAAAAAGAAATATCGTTGCGATATATTATATATATATGATTTACACGTGTATATATATATATAATGTGTATATACATACATATATATATATATATACATACATATATATATATATACATACATATATATATATATATATACATATGTATATATACAATGCATACAGATCTATATAACATTATATAACCACATATTATCACACACACATACATTTGATTCGTGTTTTCATGTCCCTTCAGCTTCTTCATCCCTATGGATTCCGAGGTGATTTTTGATGTGCACATGTCGCGAAACTATGATTGGGGTGCCACAAAAATCTCTTGATTTTACTGGGAAATCATAATTTTACCGGAAATCACAATGATTTACCATCATTGATGGCCTAATTATATAATAATGGGAAATCTGTTGCAGGAAAAACATGGTGTTTTACATGGTGACAACTCCAACACCTTAGTCATGCAAGCTTTGGGGATTGATCACAGATTTTCACGCCAGCCGCTATGAGCCATGAGCAGCCATGCAGCAAAACGTGCCAAATTCCTAGGCCCATATGCTCCATGACAAAGCACTGTATCAGTTTGATTGAAAGTAGCGGTTCATGCAGCTAAATATCTCAAAAACTTTGGTGAATGAACAAAAAATCAATGTAAATCAAGTTGATTGTGGTCTCAATCGGTTTATTCACCAATTTCCTACAGTTCTGAATGTAAAATATGATTATGGATCAATACCTATTAATACAATTTTTAGTGGGATGAACATCCATAAATCCCAGCTATTTTGATGTGAACTACAGGGGTACTATTGGTTTTGACACACTGCCATATGTGGATACCAAATTCAATCGTAAATATGGAGCATTCGTGGGCTTGATGCCTTTTTCCCAAGCCTTCGGGAGATGACAGACCTGACACGTTTGATTACCAGAGGCTATGAGCTTTCTGTACAAGGATGAAAAAACAATGACATGGAGCCAACTTTCTGTTTTTGATGTTTTTTGTTTCTCACATTTCCATCATTAAACATAAAAAACACTTTTGAGAGCATCAACAACAAGATATGTGTATAAATATTAAGCATTCTGCATAAACAAATACTGGTTGGTGTTTTCAACTCCTTTGAAAAAAAATAGTCAGTTGGGAGTATTATTCCCAATATATGGAAACATAAAAATGTTCCAACCACCAACCAGAATATAAAACATGAAACACAACAACCGAAGTTGAGCCAAGCCACCAATATTTTAGATACGGTCTTACAACCCGCCGTAGTGTCTTTGGCTGTCCTAGGCTGTCCTTCTCGGCCTAGGCCCATGTCGTGCCTGCTCAAAGAACAAGCCTCTCTATACCTATTTGGGGACAATTTACAATCCATTACAAGCCCATTGCAGAACTCAGAAAACGATGTGCTTCCCATTATTGATGTATAGTTTGCAAATAATTTTCAACGTGTCAGTAGAACACACCGTTGCCAAGTAGTGTTCACTATTGGGGAGGTTCGAACCTGTAGAATCCATGACCAAAATGACCAGGCCGTTCATTTTTCCCAACCCCTTCTCAAACATGGCGATTTCATGGGAAATTCATGGGTAGCTACTGGCCATGGACATTGTCGTTTCTTTATATGGGTATGGGTCAATACCTATTAATACCATTTTTAATGGGATTAACATCCATTTACCAGCTATTTTGGGGTTCACTAGGTACCAGGGTTTTGACCCATCCCCATATCTTTTTTGTGCTTCAACTCAAACTTCCCCCTAGAAGAATGAATTCTCTCCCGAAATCTCAGGAGCAGATCAGACGCGTCGCCGCGTCGCTGGCGCGCAGGTTGGATCCAGCCGCAGAAGTGGACATCATGAAACATCTGCAACCCCTTTAAAGAGTAGGTTCCTGGTTGTCTCAGTTGTTTCAACCATTTTTTTTTAAACACAACTATATGGGTATGGATCAATACCTATTAATACCATTTTTAGGGGGTTATTCACATCCATAAATCCCAGCTATTTTGATGTGAACTACAGGGGTACTATTGGTTTTGACACACTGCCATATAGTGGGATCTTCATCCCAGATTGGAACATGAAATTTTTGTAGTGACACCAGGTTCTGAGTCGCCATGGAGCTACTTACTGGGACCAGCAACTTCCTGAGAAAATGGTGGGAATCCCAAAGGTACCACTCTTTTACCGTTGCTTTTTACATCTATTTGGCACATGTTCCAAAAGAATGCTAAGATTTCCGAAGAAGAAGTCGAAGAAGACCAAGAAGAAGAGGAAAAAGCAGAAGAAGAAGAAGAAAAAAAAAATAAGGAGGAAAGAAAGAGGAACGAACGAGGAAAGAAAAGAAACAAACAATAAGAACGACAGGAAGAAAGGGAAGAAAGAACAAGATGAATAATGGAAGACAGACAAACAGAAAGAAAGAACAAACGAGGGAATGAAAGGAAAACACAAGGAACTGAAGGAAAGACAAACAAAGGAAATAAAATAACTAGAGGGAAACACATGATGCAATGTTGACAAAGTCTGCTCCTCGAAGATCCTCAACCTCGTCCTTCGACATATTGCAACAGTCGGGAACATGATTTGAAAGTAGATTCAGATATTAAAATTCTTGCTTCAGTTCATCATCCCTTTTTCATGAAATCTTGGATTTGCCATAATAGAGGCCCACGAAAAAAATGTTTAGGGGAGAGGGTCAGGGGGTTATACACTAATCAGAATGCAACAATAGGGCTTATGTTATACTCTATACTCAATGACCATTTGCCAAAGTGTGCTACGGCTCGCAAGAAGCTTTCTCCGGTATAGTAATTCTGGTTAATAATATGGTTAATAGTGGTTAATAATGGTTAATCATGGCTGATAATGCTTAAGAACTGGTTGGTGGTTGAGCCATCCCTCTGAAAAATATGAAAGTCAGTTGGGATGATGACATTCCCAATATATGGAAAAACAATGAAAAACATATTATTCCCAATTGTTATTCCCTATATATGGTTGGGATTTTATTGGGAAACATAAAACCACCAACCAAATAACCATGACTAACCATAGCTGGATCCCTCTTGACTCGCTGGACCTACTCCGCCGCTCGCACGTTCGAACTCGACATGTGACTGCCGAAACGTTGTCTGCGGCCACACGTTGTGGTGCTCGAGGAACAGAGCCAGCCCACTTGGGAAATTTACAGATGTCAAAAACATGGCTAGTCTGAAAAAAGCACAGTAAAATCAACCATAAATGATATAATTAAATTAATAATATATATATATATATAATTATATCATTGAATCATTCCTCCATTATCTGCCATTCAGAATTCATTCACTAAAATCCTGTAAGATGAAACCATTTCTGGAGCATCACTCTGATCAAAGTTACCGAAGTTGGGATATTCCTATCTCGGTCTCTCGAATCGCGTGCGCCGCGTGCCCAAACATGGAATGGTTTACGATGACCGACATGACCGACGACCTTTGGTGTGAATCAACAAGCTTTAAATTTGGACCCAAGTCCTTGTGAAAACTTGTTGATTCACAAGATAAAGCTTGTTACTTGGGTCAACTTGGGATACAAAATCTTGTGAAAACACTTGATACTTGATAACTGGTTGGATACGAGATGATATGAGGGACAACCAAATGAAGTAGCCCATGGTTTCTGAGGCGTTGTTGTAAAAAGGCCCCTCAAAATCCTGTTTCCCAGTCGCGACAGAAGATTGAGAGAAATCTTGTAGCCGCAACTGGGCAAAATTGACAAAAGTCGAAAGTGGAACATATGGGATATTGGATATTGGAATAGTATCATTTTTCAATATTGGAATATTGTACCCAACTATTGCAACTCAGTATCAATTCAAACATTCATCAATTTTTCCAGCGATACTGAGTGGACGCCATGCCCGAAACGTGCGGGTGAAACTTGATCAACTCTCGCAGAAAAACATCGTCCACTCAAGCTGTATATGTCTGACTCAACAACCTTGGGACTTTGTCAAAAGTTCAGATGTTTTCTTGAGGCAAAATCCATCAAAATCCAGCATTGACCTTTGGGTTTAACATGGTTTAACACCGTATTTTCCCCATTTTTCGCCTCTACTTCTTCACCCACAAATCCCCGTCGGACCAGATGATGGTCATGGGCACTGCACTCAGGTTCACTTCGCCTACCCGCATGGAGCCCGTCCAGGCGATTCAGCGAGATGTGGTGACTTTCTGTTGAGATTACCAAAGGGTAAATCATGGTAAATCTTTAAGTGAATGGTGGTAAAATTGAGTAAACTTTGGGTATGATGTAAAATGACCAGTTATCCCTTGTGGCTATGATTCATTAATAGTCTATATGGGTTGGAGTATCCCTTTTTGAGTCCCCTCTTTTATCAACGACGATACGATAGTCTCAAATTCCGTTGTGTAACCCACTCGATACACGGCAAAAAGCAACTTGTCAGCGGAATGCAACATATTCCTGCATGCAAGGATAAAAAAAGAATATCGCCAATGATCGACCATGGTTTGCCATGGGATTGGGAAAGCCCATAAGTTACCAGAATGCGTAGGAAAAAATGAAAAACAAAGTAATGACACGTTGAATAAAATGGCCATGTACAGTCCCAAATCTCTTGGCATCTCTTGGCATACGTAAGAGAACCTGTTGATTTCTAGTCTTAGGCGGCATTTACCATTTCAGAAGACGTAAGTTTGAAGGGCAAAACGCGATGATATTGATCGACCATTCAAACTGCAATCAGATTGATGGATTCGCTTGTAAGGAATAGAATTTGAGGATGCGTCCAAACTAGGGGAATGTATGCATCAATTTGGGACCTGTCTTAGTAAAGAATTCCATAGTCTTGAAGTGCAATCAAAAAACCGTATCATACATCATGTCATATATATAGTTATTTATATAATGCATTTAAACGATCTAACACTTGAGTGTCGTACAGTAGCGATAATACAACTAATCCGCTCACAAAGTGAGAGAGGGTCGATATTCAACACCCTCAGTTTAAGACCGACAGACTGTTCAGGATACTAAATGTGTTTTAGAACTTTAGAACCTAATATATTGTTATATAGAGTCATTTTTGGGGTGTTCCCAATTACTGTCTGTGGGGATCTCCGGTGCAATTCAACCTACAGTGGGAGAAAAGAACTTGATGTTTGCTCCCGGTCCGCGAGGTCGGGAGCACCCCACTAGGTGGGGCCTCGGCACGAGGTTGCAAAGTTCGGAACGGTTTATGGAAGATATATCGAACGAGGTGATCGTGGTTAGTTTGGTTAGTTCAACCAACAAGCATTTAGTAGGTTTCCGAAAAATGGGGGGTGCCCAAATCATCCAAGGAAAATGGATGACTGGATGACCATGACTTTTTTTGTATTGAAACGACCTAATGGTGACTGCGGGACCCGGTCTTACGAAACCGACATGGACTGCACCTGAGAAGCTGTAGGATTTCTCCTTGTCTCTGATGTTCATGACCTTGGCGCAGTGATGGTTGTCTCCGCCAGGATGGATGATTACAGTATTGCAAAATATGGTATCATGTCATCAGTTAATAGATGAATCAATATAAGAACATAATCAATAATGGTACCATTTACATTAATTATACATATTATATATATGTATAATTATATATAATATGTATGAATAATAAACCATAATATGTGGATCAATATAAGATTATGGTCGTCTCCAACAGTTTATCTCTTCAATCATACAATTCGCCTGTTGCACTGTGGGGTATATTCACCTCAAACAGCCGATTTAGTATGAACACTCATGCTATACCATAGGATTTTGGGGTACCCTATGTTTTTCAACAAAATCACATATTATGGATATGTCTGAAAATAGGGGATACCCATATGATACCCATTATGGATATGCCATTTCAATCGCCGTTTTCTCAGAAAAAAATGATGATAATCCACCGGAAGATGGGGTAGCCTACCCGGCCTGGTAAACATACAAAAAACTATTGAAAATTGCCCAGTTATAGTTGATTTACCTATTAAAGATGGTGATTATCCATCGTGTTTACCAGAGGTAAGTTCAAACCAAAGCACAAACATCGCCAAGTCGCCAAAACGTTGGTGCCATTGGAACTCAGTGAACTGTTGGCAGATTTGAAGGACTCCTCGGCTGCATTGCATCCCCCCTGTAGCTTTGAATCAGCAACACCTTAAATGAATTAATAAAAAATATCAACACATCAAGTACGGATATGTATACATTTATATAATTTCTGTAGATTTATTTAATTTCTTTGTACTCAGATTATACATACGTATTATAAATATGTGCGAAACCACCAGTCGCAAAACATGATTATTGTTAGCTGCATGCTCTGAATGTCCAACTCATCTCTGAAGTGTCCATTGAGTTTCATCTACAGTTGAGTCACTGCTAAATCAATTTATCAATTTATATATATATATATTATACAGAATCTAAGTAGTACAACATATTATAGCAAACATACAAGAAATATGCAATTCCAAGGATTTCTCAAAATTTGGAAGTAACATGTGGATGTGCATCCCTTAGGTTCAAACAAGGTTTGTCAAATGTGTGCCCCAAAAGATTGCGTTGCGCTTCCTCAAATCCACTGTTTCATCATAGTTTTCTATAATATTGTCCTGTAATTTTGGAAGTGCAGAGGAGCCGGTTTGGTATACTATTTAGTACCCATAGGATCCATGTATGCTATATATGGTAACATTTACCATTAATATACCCCCAATGTTAGCATATATACCATACATGGATCCTATGGGGTATCATATATACCTATTGGTTGTTGAATGATTGACTGGGGGTATCTTTTTTTAATCAACCAGTGGGGAAAAAAACATGAAGTTCATTCAGTTTTCACACCCTGTTGAACAGGTTTTGTTGTTCAACTACACCATGTCATGCTATGTTATATTATTAATTTATATATTATGTTATAGCTACACTATGTCATAACATAACATACACTATGTGTTAGTCACTGTTAGTCCTTCCATATATTTATGTTATGCCATCGTTCCTAACATATTCCATTGTATTCCCCTAAACCCTGGCTAGTCCCCTTGAATCGAAGGACATCATCTGGGTAAACGACAAACTATATTCATCATATTTCATCATAGTTCACTCAACGGAAGTTTCCGGAGAAATTTTGGATTATACTAATTTAGTATTAATTTAGTATAAAAAACCTTAGTAAATCCACTCATACTGTTTTGTTGTAATCTTATTATACCTTAGTAAGACTCATCATTCCAGTGACGAAACCAAGCTGCGTCCCAAATGACTTGAGCCCTCTCGATGCGGGCCTCGGTGTTGCGCAACCACCAAAACATGGGGAAAGTCATGAACATTCCATCGGTTTCCATCGGATTCCATAGGGTTTTCATAGGGTTTCCATAGGGTTTCCCGGATTTGAATCTTGGATTTACCCTCTGGTAAATCACCATTTGTCATGGGAAAATTCACTATAAATGGTGATTTTCCACAGCTATGTTAGTTTACCAGAGGGTATTCTATGAAGCTATAAAAAATCTGGAGATTTGGATGGATATCTTCCCCATGTCGATTTTTGAGTCAAGGAAGGATCATCTGGATATAGTTGCGATATGAAGGGGATATGACTTGGGATATGACCAATGGGATTTAATGCCAACCCCCGTCACAATTTTGATATATTTATGACATTATGAATCATCAATCGTCGAGATTGGACGCTTTTTTCTTGTTTTTAATGATGAATCAATCCACTAAACGAAAATGATCCCAACATCATGGTAAACGAATAACGACATGATTCGCAGCTTTGGTCAATTCGATGATTATTGACTATTGGAATTATCCTATTTGTTTGACATAACCTATATGATACAATCACCAGATATCACCAGTCATGCCATTTGCTATCCCATGCCTCCAACAAAATGCCCAGGTAGGGTACATATCAGGCCCAGAAGTTTTTAGAAATCGACTACCAATCCCATGACGGATCCATGGTGCTGGTATATTAAATGCTAACAAAAAGGGGGTTTTTGTTGATGGGATCCATGGAGCACCATATATAGATATATATAGCATACGTGGATCCTATGGGAATCTAAGTAGGGATTCTTCGGGGGTATTTTTCTTGATCTGGGATGCGGCCACTTTGCGGTTCTGAAAACCGTTTCGGACCCCTAAATCCAATCATTTTCAAGGGCTGTTTTTTGGTCAATCCATGTCAATCCCCCATGTTCAGAGGCGCCCAATGAACCATCCATAGGCAATGTCCCTATGAATGCCTTCTACTGTTTGCCCAAAACCTAATGTCATTACTTGCCCAACCTGGTTGCTTCATGATTTGTGGTAATGATCCCGGCAATGAGCTTGGTACAGCGCCCAACTGAACCATCAAGAGAATCAGTCGCAACGAGGCCAGAATAGAGAATTGCAAAGTTAGGAAAACCCGGTTTTAGGCAAGGCTTAAGACATCTTAAGACATCGTTTACGCCCTGTACATCGGATGGTTTTCGACCACTCCCTTCACGCCCGAAACATCCAACGCCAACAACAAGCTGATCAAATCGCAGGTGGGGATGGAAATGTTTGGTATACCATCTATCATCATTTACCTATTGTTAAAGGGGTTCCATCATTTACCCCTCTATTAATCAACCAGTGGGAATTTGGGACATCTATGAGACGTCTCTGAATGAAAGTACCTCAACTTCTTAATGTCGACCAAGATGCCATGGGATTGCCATCAGATTTTCGCACCCACACAGTGCCTGGTGAAACGCCATGGGAAGCTCCATGGTGAAATTTCCGCAAGAATTTTTGGATCACACCATAACCCATAGGTATGCTATATATATATATATGGTGCTCCATGGGTCCCATCAACAAAAACCCCCTTTTTGTTAGCATTCACATACCAGCACCATGGATCCGTCATGGCTAATGGCCATATTGCCCACCTCATTCCTATGGCATCGAAAAAATGAATGATGGACCATCCATAGATACTATCGTGGATACTGAACCTTCAGAAACCGAAGAAAACACGCAGGATTTTGGGAGGGGGCTGTGAAAGGGATCAGGGTTGCGAAATCTTGTGAATGTCCAACTCGGCGATTTGGTTGGATCACAATTGGGATGCTTTGGATGCTTTCCTGAATATTGAGTCTCAGATCCTTTGAGATACTGTATACATGCGGAATCGTGCGGTAGTTATGCTTTGTGATGTCAAGAACAGAAAATTAAAACATCACACTTGAGCCATCCACCACCAGAACAGATACGTGCAGTATTACATCAGGAGGGTGAAAACCAAAATGTGATACCGTCGGAAGTCTGAAATACCCTTAAGATCACGGCGGATTGGTGATACAAAACAGCTAAACAACCAATCCAAGTCTGTTTTCCCAGATACATGGACCAATATCCCTCAGTTTTGCCAACCTTCCAGCTTTTCAATCAAGGATTGATCGGCCGACGCCTTAATGCATGGAGAGTTGCCAAGCGATTCCGTCGGCAAGAGGATAGTGTGTGGGGGGTTACCCTCCATCAAACATGGCCACGGACACTCCCCCATTTATAGTTGATTTGTCCATCAAAAAACATGTTTTACAGGATTTTCTATTGCCATCTTTGATCACCGGAGGGTAATATACTTTTATCAGCAGCCTCATCTCGATCAGCTAGAGATTTCGGGTTTGGTTTAGTCAACCATTCACGCAATTACAGGCAACCTAGAAAGTCACGCCTAAGTCATGCCTACGGGGTTTCCCCCTTGTCACCGCTGTTTCCAAGAGTCACGCCTAAGTCATGCCTAAAAGGCTTTCCTGCTTGTCACCGCAATCATTCCGGCACTCATTCAATTGATGTGGTTTCAAACTGTTCTTGTGGCCAATGGTTTCGATTGAGTTGTTTAACAATGGAATTATGCATTCACCAAGAAAAATCTCACATGTTTCCTTGTCATAAGGGTACTCTGTGAACAGAAACAAACCATATCCCATATACTCAAAATCATTTCCATTTAGGGATATCCAACCCCCAACATAACACACACTCACACATTATATATATATATACACATTATATTACAATATACACACCTCAACACATGACTTTACAAGCTTGATATACTACAAGCTTCAGTTTGCCAAAATGCCAAAAAAAACGGGATATCGCATGATATCCCCACCGTATCCCTACCTTTCTGATCATCCAAGTGACCACTGAGGAATGTAGCGATTCGACCATGTCCGAGACCTTGACACTCTTGTTCACCGTCACCTCCGGCGCAGCGCAAAGGGTGCTGGTGGATCACCTTAAGCGGAAAAAATATGGGAAGACAAGATATCTAGAATGGGGCTTCGGATGGATCATATGGATGATATCTGGAAAGATGCGTGATGTATATATATATATACATAATTAAATATTGGGACATGACGCACCTACTAGTCATTTCACCAATGCTAGGCTACAACGGGATAGACTGAGACCTACCCAGGCACCGCAACCCAGAAGATTATGTTTGTTCAGTTTCTATTCATTGCACCTGCCAAACATGGATTTCATCATATCTCAGCAACCAACTAGATTCTTAAGTGAAAATTTCCCATATGACAAGAATCTAGTTATATTCCCATATTCTAGTTATATTCCCATCTTATGTTATTCTTAAGTTAAAGCCAATATCACCATTTTGTGAATAGGTAAATCAACTATAAATATCTATAAATGGTGGTATTTTCCATAGTTGTGTAAACGTTTACCAGAGGCTAGCTTTTCCCATATGATATTCCAATCTCTAGTTGGTTTGATCCCATCAAATCGTCATTCCAGGCGTCATTTCCAGGTCCACCTCACCGCCCTCCGCGTCGCTGGTAGCGCAACAGTTGTTCCCCATGGCACCCGATGACAAAAAGCGGGCGCTTTTGGCACGCTACAGGTGAAACGAAAATCAATGCACCGCGGAAAAAACTCACCTGGAGCCAGAAAAAACTATAAACAAGTCATGAAAAACTATCAAGCACCACCAAACATAATGAAAATAACAATAATAACAATAATAGTAATAAGAGTAAGTAAGTCATAATATATATAACTTATATAACACTGATTATTTAATAACATGAGTTCCCACTTTTATTTTGAGCCAACAACGGTTACACACGATCCGTAGGCTCACCTGGGTCTTGGCTTGGAGTTGACGCTGGTTTCAACCCGTCCTAAAACTAGGCTACGGCACTTGGGATAGCAATGCAGTTGAAACTGAAACTATGGTTGAATACCTCAAACGATATATATATATATATATATGTATATATATGTATGTATATATATAAATACATAATTATTATATAGTTGTGGATCATAACCAGCAAACATATTATATGGATTTCATCAGCATCACCAATATGACCGAACCTTTTGGCCGACTTCTTTGACACCCTGGAGTCAGCCACCAAGCCAAGGCGCCTGCACAATCAAAGCAGCTGTATCCTGGCAGAGAAGCACGCAATTACCTGGTACCCTCTGATAACTTTACATAACTCTGGAAAATCACCATTTATAGTGAATTGTCCCATGAAAAGTTGTGATTTTCCATAATTAGTTATGTTAGTTTACCAGAGGGTAACTGGGTTCCAAATGTTGCAAACCCATTGGCCAATGACCATCTTGTTATTTAACATAGCGAACTGGAACATCCATTATGATCCCTTCTTCCTATTACTAAAAACTCCCCCAAATAAAAAAAATAGGATTGGTGTGGCACTTCCGTGTTTTCTTTGTTGAGCACGATTGGATTCTTAATTGTGGATATTGAAAATCAATAGGAGAACAGGATGGTGAAACAATGGGTTCAACCCCCTATATCCCCCTATTAACAAAATAGCATGGTACCTGGAGGTTTTTTATTATGGTCCCGTCTCACAAGTTTTATCTTATATGTTTATTATATATTAAGGTGTTCATTGGAATATTAGGGGAAGGCTTCGAAATCCAGTTTTGCGCAATATTTTACATAGATTTTAATAAGGATTTATATAATCATATTTGAAATCGAGTTTGTTTTTATTTGTATTATTAAGGTGTTCATTGGAATAATAGGGGAAAGCATCGAAATCCAGTTTTGGGCAATATTTTATATAGATTTTAATCAGGGATTTAATCACATTTGAAATCGAGTTTTTTTATTTTTATTATTACTAAGTTTTTCATTGGAATATTGGGGGCACCCTAATACAAAATACCCCTAATAATAAATGTAGATCACCGTGTTTACCATTTGGGGGGATTGTAGTATTAGGGAGAGAGGATTAAATGGATGTTTATAGCTGGGAAAATCATCTGTAAATGGGCCATTTTCCATAGCTATGTTAAATAACAAAAGGGTATGTCTGGGATTACCCAACTTCCAACTGTCTACATAGGGTAACCGGCGCATCATCCATGAGGTCAACATAGGGTAACCATGGGTAACACCATGGATCGGTGAACCTCAATGAAGTGTATCATTCGTTTGCTACCATGTCTTTTAAGCCAGCCATCACTTTTGGGGCTCCACGTTACTTATTCAACTAGGGTGTGCCAATCCAGGTAGGTAGATATTGAGATTGGATGGTTTATAATTACACTTTGAGGCTAAACATGACCACAACGTGTGATTCACTAGGTCTGAAATTTTGACAACACCCACTTGGCTGAGAGAAGGGTACTCAACTTGAAACTTTTTGGTGACGGGTTTTCAAAACTCTGACCCACAACTTAAATGCAATTCAGGACATGATACATGTACGTGTTACAGTAGACCTCAAAAACGGTGCACTTCCCAAATCAGCCAAACAAATGCCACTCAAAATCCATGTTCACTGATTAAATCTTGTTGAGTATCCCTTAAGTTTCTCAAGTTTCACTGTGACGCCGCCTTCTTGCCCTGCTCAATGACCGGCTGCAGCTTGGTCAAATCCACCTGGTTACACCAGCGAACGAACTATAGTTGATGTATGTTAATGTGAGTTAATGTTAGCTGGTTGGTGGTTTCAACCCCTCTGAAAAATATTAGTCAATGGGAAGGATGACATCCCATATATTATGGAAAATAAAAAATGTTCCAAACCACCAACCAGTGAGTTATACAGTACATCCCCCCTATATCCTTGTTGTTAATGGTTGTATCACTCAAGATGTTCATAGATTTTCCACTTCCATCCCGAAATTGGAGCCTCTTGGAAGGCAGCCCGCTGCCAGCCTTCAGCTTATCGACCACGGTCTCGGTCTCTTTGAGACGTTGTGCCCCAACCTGGGGAACCATAAATTGAACAACTGCTACAAAAAAATGGTCAAAGACGAGTGGATAAGAATCCCAAATTCCCATCTAACTCTAAACTGCCAGAGATTAGTAAATCATTGGGAATTCTCACTCTAGAAAAATTCTACAGAAAATGATATTTGGATCCTGGAACATTTCCGGTGAGACTGTTCTTTCCTCGGTCAAGTTCTAGAGCCATTCTTGGAGGCCTTGTAGCGGTTCAACTTCATGTCCAGTTCACCTTTCTTCATGCCCAGCCTCAGCGATGGAAAAAAGTGTCCAACCACCATGGTCAGCAAAACATGTAGATTTCTTTCACAATTGGGGGTAAATCCAACCACCATGGGGGATATCATGAGGGTAGTCCAATGTGACCTTGAACCTGGAATGGGGTTTCCCAATCTTCAGACAACACTATATAATATAAATTCATTCCAAGATCAAGCAGCTCCAACTAAGAGTTCCATTATGTGGCCGCTCCAAAAATCGTTTTGGCTGAACATGATGAGAAAAAACGTCAATTTCAGTGTTGAATCATCAGCGTATTTTGCCATGCATCCCATAGGAGGATCAAGAGTGATTCCCACATCGATATAGTTTGGATATTGTTTGGTAAATCCCAAAAGTTAGGTTAGTAAAATGGTGTAAAATGGTGTAAATCCCCATATTAAATGATGGAATGATGGAATCCCCTGTAGAATGGTGGCTTTTCTCCGACGAGGGGCAGGTCGGTGAAGAGCTTGATCAATTCCAGGTAGGACGTTGGTGTCATGTACCTGAACTCAAGTCGTGACCCAAAAACCATGGCTGATATCATGGGATTCTACAATGTGCCAGTCTTAAGTTGGTTTACTATAGATTACTATAGTCATCATAAGTTATAAGATGTTATAAGTATCACAAACCACAGTTGTTGGAGTTCTAAACCAACTTAGTTATCTAGGGGAGCCTACTTGATATGGGAATACAACAGGCATATCATGGGTACTGTATACAATGAGGATGTCATGTATGACAAACGACGGCTTTGCCCAGAAGTAAGAGGTGCCCAAAAATGACAAGTTTCAGTGGGAAAACCCAGATACAGGCACCCTCTGATGTCGGTTGACCGAGAAGGTTAGCGTCCATGTAATGTCTATATAGATGGACCAATATGTTACCCCTGAAATTGGCTGTCGAACCACAAATTACGATCTTCACCACAAAAGAGACATGTGTTTTCCCCGTTCAAAATATGGAATGCTGGAACAATCCTGGAAGTTGGCAAATGGTTTCTGGGTAAAAATCTAAACAGAACTGGATTTTGGGAAGCCATCTATCTGGCTCACTGGAACTCCAATTCCATCACATGATCTCAAAATAAGATGATCTCAGGATAATTCCGCGTATTCTAACATGTTGCAACCACCCCGTTGAAAAAAATGAGACATAATGGTCTGGTTGTGAAAAAAAACACTGTTTATGTGAGGATTCAAAAGTGGCACGTCTTGCGTCGGAGCTCGTCAAAGAACCTCTCCGCGGCCTGTTTGAGAGTACCATCCAGGTGTGTCATTTATTGAGTTCTCGACTGTTCAACCATCCTTGTTTGGGGGTCCAGCAAAAAATTGAAGCGTGCACATACTGTAACACTCATATATATATATATTATACATATCATATCATACAATCATATATGTTCTCAAGGTTTGATTCAATTAGGTCTGGAACATTGAACATTTTTTGGGTTTGGCGTGTTCCTGGAAACTGTGCTGCGAACCCTGGCCTGGCCTGCCCTCATGAGGAGTTGGAACACAACATGACATCGCAACCATTCAAGGCTTGCACGTATCCGTAAAGGATATACCGTCTTCGCTAAATGGTCGTGTCTTATGGAGTTTCTGTACAAACACACTTTCTTGTGAAAAGATGCACTTAGAAGCCTTTTAAGTTTTTTACAGTACCCTCTGGTAAACCAACATAACTATGGACAATCACCATTTTGTAGCTGGGTAAATCCACTATTTCTATGGCCATGTTCAATAGTTTTTTGTATGTTTACCAGAGGGTAAACTGTTTAAAGCGCTATTCATCTTTGGCACAAACCGAATCAACGCCTCAGAGGAGGAAGCATGGATCACCTCAGGTGAAATGGCCATCGAAGCATTGATGACTTTGAAGAAATGAAACCATCTCTTAGTTTTCTGAAACATGATCAATCAATATCAATCAATATCAATATAAATATCAATATCAATCAATATCAATATAAATATCAATATCAATATCAAAATCAAAATCAATATCAAAATCAATATCAATCACCCATGTTCAACCATTTCCATCCATTTCTACAGTCCTTGGCTGACAGAATTCACCATCTTACCGCGACGCTTTCTGAATTTCGCCATCGGCAAATCTCTGGATCCGGCCCCCCTTGGCTATGACAGACTCAGCTAATATATTTGGATATCATATATATATATATTAATATATCACTATATATATATGACTATATATAACTATATATGACTATATATGACTATATATGACTATATGTATATGCTACATATGAGTAAAAAAAATGCGTGCATATTATATATATGTATATATAATGGTTAATTACTGTTATATTATGTTATATTGAGAGGTCAAATCACTAAAAAAATGAGGAGTTCTCTAACCTCTAACCCCGAGAAAAACACGGGCCGCTTGGCCGCTTCCCAGACCAGTGACACAGGAAATCTGTGAAAGCGCAGGAATCTGTGCATCGAGTTCCAATTCTTTGGGAGCTTCCTTGTAATACCTGCAGTTTGTTGGTGTCCCAGTTTGTGAACACTAAGTTGCGGTGGAATTACACACTTAAAATGGGTGTTTAAGCAACACAAATAATTGATGTATGTCAGCTAAGTGCGATTTGAACTCGCGCTTTCACCAGGGTTCATGGTTTATCATCTTAGTAAACTGGCCAGTTTGGGGTGCGGAAAAAAACAAACTGATACATTAATCTGTGTTTGTTAGTTTGTTAGTTCAACCCCTGCCAGAGAATTTCTGAAAACTGCTGGTTATGTTTGGTGACTTATGGGGGTTGGGACACATATGATCTTTTGATATGTGAGAAATTCCAAAGCCTCTTTGGGTGATTGGGATTTCCATCACGAATGTTTGGCTGATCATGTCTCTTCAACCAAATAGTACCCATAGGATCCATGTATGCTATATATGGTAACATGGATCCCATCAATATACCCCCTTTATGTTAGCATATATACCATACATGGATCCTATGGGGTATAGAACCATTCGCAATCATGGTCAATCAGTCAATGCTTTGCCATTGCTCACTTTCCTGCTTGGGCCAACCGGGTCACCTCAGTTGTTTACATACACCCAAAAAGAATCAAAAAGAGCAGGTTTTGCTCCTCAAATTGCTCCGGCGATCCGAGCACTTTTCTCCAGGGAGTCACAGAAAAGTTCACTTCACCAGAAAATCTGCTCCGTTGGAGCCACTCAAACAATCTCAAACACTCACATTTAGGGCTGAAACAAAGAGGCCTCAGCCCTGCCCATGGCACCTTTCTGCCACTGATACTAGGGCATCCTGCAACACATTGCAACAAGATCAGGGAACCTGGGGGGCATGGGGAGCTAGTCTGACAGTCATCATACAAAGCTGACTGAGGTACTGCTCCCAAGAAGATGAGTCAGTCAACTTGAGGGTTCCTCTTCCCCTTCACCAAATTCAGATTGAAGGTAGAAACACAATTGAAACCAGTAACATCCTTCAATCCGAAAAACAACCAGTTTCAATTGTGAAAAAAGGAAGGGGAAGAAAAAAGGACCACAATTCTTCCCCTTCACCAGTATCCTGAAAACGTTTCATCCTGAAAAAAACCGTGCCTTCTTGGGTCTTCTGGCGTTTTTCTTCGGCTGAAGTTTTTCGGAGATCCCTTATTCTCATCAGCAAAGGACCAGTACTGATCCGAAACCGCTACTTTTTCACAAAATGGGTATGGGTCAAAATGGGATACGACCCACAAGATTGGTCATGTTTAATCAGAATCATATGCATTAGACACGTGTATATATATATATATATAGTGTGTATTCTTCTTTCGTGAATATATATATATATATGTATATATATATATATATGTACATATATATATATATATACATACATACATACATACATACATATATATATATACATATTACTGTATATGTATATATATATATTATAGATGTATTCCAACTTTCCAACAACACATTTTTGGGAGGTTAAACATGTTGACAAATGACAGATGTCGCCCCTGGATCTCCTGAGGCCATGGATCGTACCAATCGACCGTGGCACAGTTGATGAGTGAAGGAAACCTGGGGATGGGATGGGACCTCAAAATGAAGCCAGGGACATATTGGATGTAAATGGACATGGATTTACTGGAGATGCAAATAATAATATAATACAATGTATATATATATATATATAATATATACATTTATATATATACAGTATCATATATATATATACATATTATATAACCCCCAAATCTAGCCAACTACATTGAATTTGGGAGAAAAAAAACGGATTTCACCCCAACACATCCCAATTCTCGAACAAATGTGGTAAATTGGCCAAGGCTGGACATCGACAAGATATACCAGTCATTGGATTGGCTTGTTAGGTAAAATCTTAACCGGAAACCATCGTTTCTACCGTTCAATCTGGGGGTTTCCTGTATGGGCCATCAGTGGGGGACCCACAAACCGTTGAAGTGTGGTGAATTGCTGGAATTTGGTCGGATAGATCTCGATATGGCAGTGTGTCAAAACCTTGTACCCCTGGTGAACATCAAAATAGCTGGTAAATGGATGTTCATCCCCCGCAAAAATGGTATTAATAGGTATTGATCCATACCCATATATGCTGGTTGAATTTATATATGTATTATCACAGAAATATGATTTCAAGCTAGCCTCGCCAAGTTCGGTCCGTTCATTTCGAGTTCTTCCTTGTCTCATCCCCACTTGTTTGATCTTTTTTTAGCCAGTGATCATCTGGTTTACCACGACCAAAAGGCGCCAAGGCACTGTCGACAGCGCGCACGGAAACCCTCACCCACAGGAGAAAACCTGGGCCGAGCACCATGCTCCCTTTCTTCTGAATCTGATGAATCACCAATAATCTGACATGATTTGGATTCCCATAGTACTATCTGGATCTAATATTGGATTCCACATAGGGAAATGAACTATATCACCAATAATCTGAGTTATATAGTTCCCCTTAGTATTCGCAGCATTGCCTTAGTTTATAGTCGTTCTAATTGTGCCAGATCCAGACAGAGACTCGGGGAATCCAACGTTGCACTGGTTGCCATGTTTGGTCAGCGTGGATGTGGATAGTATGGGCAGCCAGTCGGTTCCTCCAATTCCACACATGTCCCTAATTGGTTCGTCAGAATCAATCACTGGTTGGTGGTGCAATAACCATCTTGAAAAATATGAGTTCGTCAATGGGAAGGATGACATCCCATATATGAAATGGAAAATAAAACATGTTCCAAACCACCAACCAGATCAGATTCGAATCATCACTTTGATGTGAAGACCAGAGCTCCAAATCTCGCAAAACTACTCTATCGCCTCTGGTGCTGTAACTTCAGGACCCAACAACAATGACAACCACCTGCTGCAACAGTTCATCCCTGAACACCCAACTGCTGCGAAAAAATAAAACAAAACGCCTTTTTCCTCACCCAAAAAGCATCTCTTCAACAGCTCTTTAGCTCTGGAACAATGCAAGAACCGGCCAGCCCAGCCATGGTTCTTGCATTCCAGACCTGTGTGAGCCTGGAACCAACTTTTCGCCGCTATCATGCTGAGTTCTGAATGGTGTTTGGACTCACAAAGTGGGCCGGTCAAACATCCAGAACAAATTGGTCATTTGGTGTGCCGAGGTCTATGATTTAAGTGACAGCTCGTTCTCAACTTTGGGTTCATTCATTCCTCATGCGGATGCGATTTAGCATCCATTGTTTATCATTTTCTCATATCCGGATTTGTCCGAAAATAGGGTACTCAAAAAAAAAAAATCCTGAATCATCATGTTCATCCATTTCCCCTATGATTTCCCGCAGAATTACCATGGCCATTTTTACAGATCGCCGCAGCTGGACCGCTTTAGCTCCGTAGGGCTTCCCGCAGATCGCTGGGCAAAGGCGCTTCGATGACGGTCTCCTAACGATGGGGTTCTAGGCAGCGCTGGGATGGGTAGCTGTTCCCTCTGGTAGAAATGACCATGCTATTAATAGGTAAACCATCTATAGAAAATGGGAAAATCACCATGCTATTAATACCATCACATTTTGATATAGCTATTAATATCATCAGGTAATGACTAACATAGAGAACTGGAAAATCACCATGCTATTAATAGGTAAACCATCTATAGAAAATGGGAAAATCACCATGCTATCATCACATCTTTATATAGCTATTAATATCATCAGGTAATGACTAACATAGCGAACTGGAAAATCACCTTGCTATTAATAGGTAAACCATCTATAGAAAATGGGAAAATCACCATGCTATTAATATCATCACATTTATATATATAGCTATTAATATCATCAGGTAATGACTAACATAGCGAACTGGAAAATCACCATGCTATTAATAGGTAAACCATCTATAGAAAATGGGAAATCACCATGCTATTAATACCATCACATTTTGATATAGCTATTAATATCATCAGGTAATGACTAACATAGCGAACTGGAAAATCACCATGCTATTAATAGGTAAACCATCTATAGAAAATGGAAAAATCACCATGCTATTAATATCATCACATGTTTATATAGTTATTAATATCATCAGGTAATGACTAACATAGCGAACTGGAAAATCACCATGCTATTGATAGGTAAACCATCTATAGAAAATGGGAAAATCACCATGCTATTAATACCATCACATTTTGATATAGCTATTAATATCATCAGGTAATGACTAACATAGCGAACTGGAAAATCACCATGCTATTAATAGGTAAACCATCTATAGAAAATGGGAAAATCACCATGCTATTAATATCATCACATTTATATATATATAGCTATTAATATCATCAGGTAATGACTAACATAGCGAACTGGAAAATCACCATGCTATTAATAGGTAAACCATCTATTTCTATGGGCCATCTATACCATAGCTATGTTAGTTTACCAGATGGGAGATTTAGATGGATCATGATTTGGTTTAGCTTCACTCAACCATGAAACTTAAATGGGATTAAATCGCGAAGAAATGATAAATGGTACTGGAGCAACCTGCGGAACCGATACCACCAAGTGATGTCCGCTGGATTTACTCCCCTTCTCATTGGGTAAGGAGGTCAGGAACCACTGTGTTCCAAATGAGCATTGAATGATGCATATCCGCCATGTTTTCTACGGTTTTTTGCAGGGGAAACCTGGTTATCTGTTTCAACATATTTCAACCATGTTCAACCACTCCTGGCCATCAAAATCCATGAGGCACAGCCGGCGGCAATGGAGAAACAACCGCGGACACCAGGGGAAGAGCTCAGGCCTGGCAGACGCCGCTTGACATCGGCAAACATGGGTTTTTAATCCATTTTTGGCCGAGGCCATGAACATTGGTTTTAATCCACATGGTTTTTTTCGACCAAATCTGGTGACTCTAGTGATTTCCATTTTTGGAGGCCAGTGGAAAAGTCATCCAAATCATCCAAATTTGAACAACAGATCTTTGAAGCTTCAAACGTTGAAACAACAGATCTTCATCGATCCAGATCCGCCGGGTCCGCCGGGTCTCCACACTGGCCATAGATGGGATCTCCGACGATTCCCAAGCCGATGCTGGCCATGTGCGCGCGGATCCTGGCGAACTGGCAAGGCCGGCAAGGCCGGCAAGGCCTCAAAGAATGGGGCCCTATCAAGAATAGTTAAGGTTAATATCACTTAATATCTATAGCTACATATAGCTACATCACATACCCGCTATAGAATGAGATTTTGTGATAGCCCATGTGGTTATATGAGTTATGTGTTTATAAACATCATGTATCTGGGTAATAATTGTAGTATTTCACTCCGCTGAAACTTGCAGCTGTTGTGGGATCGTTACCCCACTCCAATTACCATCATTCCAGTGACGCCGCAGTGAGGTCGCAACATAATTTATAATTGTATATATATATATATATACACAGTAATATATATATATATATCAAATTAGATTAATGAGACAAAGGCCATTTGGAAGTTGCTGGCCCATCGTTGCAGGGACTGCCGGTTCGAAAGGATGCAAACTGCCACAGCAATCTGACAAAACTATATAAAACTGAGATCCAAATGCATGGATGTTTACTCTATAGGACACAATTTCCTTGTGTCTCTTGGGTTATTTAACTGGCTATGGTCGGAGCCACCATGACCCAACCATGACCCACCCGCGTCGCCCTTGAGCATCTCGCCGCCAGGACACTGATGCGTCCGCCCAGTGAAGGGTTTGACTCTCATCAGAGTCAGGGGAAAGGACCTCCCAGCGAAATCCCAATCACCAGTTGATAGGCGTTAAACATCCCATGATTTATAGGCTTTCTATGGCTTTCTACCATCCCAGGTGCGGTTGCTCTGGAGGATTTCACACAAATTTCAAATCAAGCCAGGTGATGTGGGACAATCTGCCAATTTGGCCTTTTGCAGTTGCGTTTTGCAGGCTAAAGTGAAAAAAACAACAAAGAACAGGTACAATAAATTGTGCCACAACTGGTGCTTGAAAACCTGGGCCACTCCGGGACAGTACAATGGGACCTTGAACCAGAGCTGACCCATAGGAATGAAGGTATAAAAGTACCCATAACAATAGGGTAAATATGTTTTTTAGTGGTTAAATTGCCTAGGGACACTTTATGATATGATATGATGATTTATAATATATTTACTTTTTGAAACTTGTGGATGTTCCCATTATACATAATGGATTTAACATCATCCAGCTTCACTGAGCTTCCGCACTTCTCGTCTTCATACACTTCGGCCACTTGGTAGTCGCTGCGTGCTTCTCTGCCCGCATCAGAGACTTCCGCGTAGAGGGAGTTGAAACTGGAGTGCCGGACCTGACGTTGATTCATGTGGCAAAACCATATATATGATAAATCAATACACAGTTCTGTACCATTCATGCTTGGTTTGGGGGGTGCTATCCACTGCAAAAAACACATGGCTCCCCCTCAGAAGAGTTTACCTGCTGGTATGCGTAGCTCATAACCAACTGAGATAGAAAAATGATTGAAAGATACAGTGGGGTAAACATGGTAAACTAACTAGATGTGGAAAACCCATGATTCGCGAGGAACATGATCTACAAACGGTGGGGTTTTCCGCATCTATGTTGCTTTACGGGGTACGTTGTGGAATAAGCTGCAGATCTACAGCAGATTTTAGTTGGGATCCCAAGTTTTCCAAGCTACCAGCAGCGGTTTGGAAATCGTTCCGGAAGACACTGCCGCTTTGCCGGAGCACAAGCACCAGTACTCCTCACTGCTGTTCGGATGGGCGATGCAAGAATCTCAAAACCTGAAAAACCGCGGGATGGTGGCAATATCTTCCAAAGATTCTGTTACATTTGATGCCCCACTTTGTTCTGGAAAATCTCAACAAAGTGTCCCTGAATATTTCGTACATGTAGATGATCCTTTTACATCCTTTCACAAACTTCAGGACAGTATCTGAGTCTGAGTGCGGTATAATACCTGATATAAGTATGCGGTATTACGGTATACTTGTTTGTCATGACCAATGGTTAAACAACAGACTTGAGGAATGCAACGAGTATTGATTCTAGGTATTGAGTGTAGTCTTAAAATCGAACAACTTTCGTGCAATATGAAAGAAATCAACAACCCAGGAACCACAAAGTTGACGAGGTCCACTAATCAGGAACCTAAAGATTTCGATTGATGTTGGTCCATGCTGGTCCATCGAATTCTTGGTATATAATTACAATATCTGCCCACAAACTGAATATTCCAGCTACAAAGACAATGCAGTGATTACATAGATTGTTGGAAAGTTGCCTCTACCCAATTTTGTCACGGAAAACAACCATCTTAGATTCCAGTCAGTCAAGTACAAGTGTACAAGTGTCATCATTAATATGGGAAACCCGATATAACTGATAGAACCATCCCCAATTGGGTTTGATTGTTGGGTATCCTATACTATACCAAAACAAAAAAACGAGAATTGGGATGATGCTTGGATTTTGTGACATTACCCCCTGTTCTTTTTTTGTGTCTGAAAATGGGGTGCATGAATCTCAAAAGGTCATCAAAAACTAAGGACAATGATGTTATGAATGGCAGAATGGGGTATACACCCCAAAATGGCAATGTCCATTCGGAAAATCATGTCAGAATTCATCAATGGATTTAGATGGGTTTTCCTGAACGATTTTTCAACTGTTTCTATCACTATCAACTATATCCCCATATTTTTGATGGTTAACTCCCCATTAAATAACTCTACAATGTGGGCCCCGCAACTATAAGTTTGTTTATAGACCCCATTAACTATATATTAATTAGGTATAAATACATTAAAAAAACAATAAATCCAATACTTATTGAAGTTATTTGCACCAACTTACCCATCATAAATCACTTATAATTCCCATCCAAACCATGTTTTCTTTGCTTTAATATGTCTAATCTCCATTTTTCTTGGTTTAATGTGGTTTCATCCCATGAAATCACCCATGTTTCTTGGTTCAATCAGTTGAATCCCATGGAAATCGCAATGTTTCTGGGTTATCCCCCCAAGGGACCCTACCCTTCACCGCCTTCTCCACCAGCCCCGCGGTGAACTGCGCCCGGAGCAGCTCGGCACCGCGTGAACGCGCCAAGGGCAGGACGCCGGAGGTGGGCAGATCCAGGCGTGAGACCAGCTGCAACCTGCATGGCGCGGAAATGTAGAAACATATGGGGAAAGAAACATGGAAAAACCATGGAAAGACCATAGAAACCATGTGTTTTTTTGTGTTTTTTTTGTGTGTTTATGTTGTTGATTCCTTTTTTGTGTGTTTGTGGGTGCGGTTTGTGGTACTTCAGAATTAATTGCAAGCAAGAAGTAAGCGGTAAACCAAGTAGTTGTCTTATTTTTGGTTGAGCAACAAACCTAGGGGTTGTCTCAGAGAAACGTTGGTGATTTTATAGCCAAATTTTAGCAGTTCACAGTTATAAAATCTGAGTTTCGGGGGAGCCTTTTCAAAAGCACCCGAGGACTAGCTTTGAAGGTCTGAACCTATGGGTTTGGGCTAATTACCTCTATTTTTAGGGAGGGAATGAATATACCATCCCCCCAACTAACATAGACCCTGCCAAACAGGACTTTGGAAGACAAGTGTCTTCTAAACATGCAGAAAACCCTCAGGCACTTTGTGGGATGGAAAGATATCAGCGCAGCAAATCTGGTTTCGGCTGAGGGACGGTGCGTTCAAGGCGGCAGAAACCAGTTCTTGCACCCGTTCTGTTGATACGCCTCTTACAGGGCCAGATGGGCGGACAACGTGGCCAGAATCGATTCAGGACAAATGAGGAAAGTCAAACAGCAAAAAATTAAGATTTGACCTATAATTTGACCTATAATTACGTTTTTTTGAGTTTAGCTTAATCAACACAAATCATGATTTCAAGATCAGCGGGTTTGACTAGAATATATATATATATATACATACTACTTGGCTGGTTTTAGAAAGCCTCTAACCTATGTCCCCGGGAATATGTCAAGAATTAGCAAGAATTGTAATGGTTTTCATTGTTCGAATTGAGTTTATATTCAATAGACTTAATCTTTCCAATTCTTTTCAATTCTTTCCAATTCTTTTCAATTCTTTCTAATTTCTTCTACAATTCTTTTCAATTCTTTTTAATTTCTTCCACAATTCTTTTCAATTCTTTCTATTTTCTTCTACAATTCTTCTACAATTCTTTTCAATTCTTTTCAATTCTTTCTAATTTCTTCTACAATTCTTTTCAATTCTTTTCAATTCGTTCTAATTTCTTCTACAATTCGTTTCAATTCTTTCTATTTTCTTCTACAATTCTGTTCAATTCTTTCTATTTTCTACTTTTCAATTCTTTCTAATTTCTTCTACAATTCTTTTCAATTCTTTTCAATTCTTTCTAATTTCTTCTACAATTCTTTTCAATTCTTTTCAATTCGTTCTAATTTCTTCTACAATTCGTTTCAATTCTTTCTATTTTCTTCTACAATTCTGTTCAATTCTTTCTATTTTCTACTTTTCAATTCTTTCTAATTTCTTCTACAATTCTTTTCAATTCTTTTCAATTCTTTCTAATTTCTTCTACAATTCTTTTCAATTCTTTCTATTTTCTTCTACAATTCTTTTCAATTCTTTTCAATTCTTTTCAATTCTTTCTCATTTCTTCTACAGTTCTGTCCAATTCTTTCTAATTTTTCTGAACTTGTCATGACTTGATTTTCGGTTTGCGTTAACTCTTGCAATGTTGATAATTATTGTCATTTTCTTTCAAGTTTGTAATTTCTCTTGGGGATCGTTTGCTTTGTTAAAGTCAAAGTGGTCTTGTCAATTTCTTTGAAATGGTTGTTTGCTGCCGTTTCTTCCTTCATTGTTGTCCACATTGTTGTCACCTTTCAACATTTCAGTTTCGTTGCTCTTTCCAACCACATCTTATTCTTGGCATTTCCTTCACATGCCTCTTCTTACGCAATCATGTTTCTGACTTCTTTCCTCTGCGTCGAGTTTACGTTTTTCGAGTTTATGTTTTGAGTGCCCAGTTGGGATGGTTGAGCATGGGAAGCTGGATGTAAGCAGAGAAAAGCCAGAAGCAACTGTGACAATGTCGCTGGCAACAAAACGAAGCCCTGCGCATCAAAATCCGATGCCCAATCTCCCCGGTCTGCAACGCTTTTTTTGCTTCGCCAATCGTACGGGTGCGACTGGCGCAACGGCCCCTGCGTCTGTACCAACAGAGGCATGTTTTCGAAAACGAAGCAGAAGTGTTGGCCCGCCTCTGTGAGTGTGGCAAGCTTCAGTTCGACTAGAAGCCTGCGGCAGGCTTCCACGTAGGGAAGCCTGCCCCCACCCCACACCCTCCCCCCTTCTCCTGCAGGGTTGGTCATCGCAAAACGACAACGCCCTGAGGCTGACTATATGCCATATGCTCAACCCAAAAACTTTGAGCGCGCGGTCAATCGCAGAGCGGTTTTTTTGCTTGCCCCGGCCAAAGGCCAAGTGGAAGGAGAGCGGCGTCCAGCCAAAACCTCGTGTTTTTTCCCCCCCGGCCTAAGGCCATCCCTCGGGCCAAGTGGATCCGTTCGCCGTCTCACAAGCGCAACTGCTGCAAATGCACCGAAGCTGTTTGGCTTCCGACCTACAGGGTCTCATCTTCTTGGTTTTCGTGTCAAAACAAAATCGAAATTTTGTCACCCCAGCCTGGTCAACCACTTCTCTATATGGCACATGTAGCAGCTGAGGCAAGCTTTGTCATCGGCGAACGACAAAAGAATTTCATACCATTGCTCCCGTGTAAAAGGCATCTTTTTCGGGACAGCTAACTATACGGAATTTATTTGAACCCAGGACTCCTCACCAAGCACCGGCCTTGAACATGACGCTCATTGTTTTGTTTTCCTTTCAACAAAAGTTTCGAAGTGGCAGGATTATTTTGTGCTTTTCCTTGGGGCCTGTGTTGTTGTCTCTGACCGTGCCCCTGTACAAGAAGCGGTGAAATGTTGAACTTCAACTTGACAACCTGTCATCTTCAACGCTGCAGCGGCACAGGTTTTTTTTTCAGCAGGGGCGTGTCCAGGTCTGAATGTTGAAAAGTGACAGTATTGGAGCACCTATATACCCGGTTCAAGACCGCCTCGCTAATCGCCGCGCGAGTCTCTGTTGAAGGCTCGATGACACAGCACCAGACGCCGGGCGGGGCTCATCAACAATGGTCTCTGTCAGCGCTGACACGGCCGCCAAGGCAGCATCAACATCCTGACGGTTTTCTGGTTTGTTGATAGATGATATGATCATGAAGAATGGAAACCTGCCAAAAACCAAAAAGAAAAAATGCTATACAATACCAACAGCCAATGCCTGTCCTGGCTCTCTGCCAAAGGGGTCTCTTGTGCTCCGCGCGCATGATCCCTCCAGTTGACAGCGCACAGCGCGGCCTGCAGCAGCGCCAAAGGAACTGGAAAAGCCATGGCGTTGCCAGCCAAATCTTGCATTAAGGCTTGATCTGGTTTCCACACCTCTTGGCCCCGGCTCAAAGCCAACTTGTTGTGCTTCCGCAGGGTCTTCAGGAATTGCAAGATTGGAAAGCCTTGCAGCATTAGGGACTCTTGGCCCAACATAATGCGGGAATCTTGGCCATCTTCAATCCAAAGGCATTGCTTGGGCAAAAGTGTTGGGGCTGCATGTCTGCCAGTAAGCCAAGGTTTGTCTTTACATGTGCGCAGACTGTTGGCACCATTGCCTCGAGCAACTGATTGGGAAATGTCACGGAACAAATAATCAGGGATTTGCTGCTGGCAAAGCCACAGAAGGTCTTTCTCCCTGGAAGTCAAGAGCTGGTACCATGGATTGTCTAACAAACTCTGGGGGACCGGGGTACCCCATTGCAACTTGTGGGACTGGGCGAATTGCATGTGCGATTCGACCCACTGGTCCCCTTTTGGCTCACCACCGCTCTTCTCCATCTTTGCCTTCTCTTTTTCTGTTTGCTTCTCTCGTTTTTCCCTTCGAGTAGCCAGATCCATGGCAACCGCTTTGCTGAATCCTTTGTAGAGAACATAGGCAGACCTTCGACAGGTGGAACACAATTTTCACCGCGTCTGCTCCTCCAAGCAATGACTCTGGGCCACCGTTCATCTCTGATCTGTTGTCTTCATCCGCCATGCGCACGGCACTGCAGACTACAAACGGGCTAGACACCAAGACGTGAGGAATTGAGAATTGGAACCAAAGACTCAGGAATGGAGATTGATTCAAGGCATCTGCGTCGACACGATTCTTGAAATACATTCTGTGCCAAAATGCAAAACGTTCTGTGCCAAATGCATTTATTGAAAAAAGAAATTGAAGTATTCTTGGAACTATATTTGAAAAATACGGAAATATCGAAAAATATATGAGAAATATGTTTCTCTAACTAAAATACTAACTAAAACCATACTTTCTCTAACTAAAACCATACTTTCTCTAACTAAAACCATACTTTCTCTAACTAAAACCATACTTTCTCTAACTAAAACCATACTTTCTCTAACTAAAACCATACTTTCTCTAACTAAAACATATTTTCCTCAACTGTAATAATTCTTTGAAATAATCAAATATTTCTATATTTATTTCTTCTCTTTTGTTGATTTTCTCTACTGTTTTCTGTCTATGAAAGATTTAGCGAAAGTAGATAATACTACATAGAAAGCCAGAATTTCAGATGCAGGCAGCCACATCTTCTCAAGGTTATGGGCAATGGCAATGGACATCCTTTTTCCTTTGCTGCGCAACTGCATCCGCCAATGGCATCTGCCAAAGACGGCCAACAGCCCAGGGGTTGCTTTCCCCATGGCCAACGGCCAGTCCCTTAGTCAGGAGCGTCACTGTGCTCGTTGGCTCTCCTGGTCCATCTCTATTTCGCTCTTGCCTTCAGCAAAAGCAATCAAGCTCTTGCCGCCAAGCGACACATGGTGCGTCCTAAGACAATGCTGCGGCCACCCTGCGTCGTCAGTCCCGGCTAAAAGCCATCGTTTTAGGCGAAGCACGCAAATCTCATCATCAATGCCTTGCTCGGGTTTCAAGGTGATAGCCTTTTTGCATTGAGTTGTGCCTCCACAGTGATCTTTGTGAAGGTTGCAAATCGCACCCCAGCCTGTGTGGGACCCCTGAGAATATATAGGAGCAATCTGGAAAGGGCCCCATGGCACACCACCGAGCCCACAAGCACACACATGGACAATTGAAAGAACCAGGCAGCAGGTTTATCAAATGCACCCCGCAGAAATCAAAATTTTATACAGTCACCCGGCCCAAGGCCACATTTGGTTGGTGCATCAAAGCACTACACCCGGCCAAAGGCCTGCATCCTTTGGCCACAAGCCCGGCAATTTACATAAGAAACCTAGACAATATTCACTATAGTTGTCTGTTTTCCCCTAATTTCAACAGAAGTATAGATAACAACATCAACCACTGAAGAAAAGTCTAACATCATCAAAGCTTGAGTTTCCATCTTGGCTAAGTTGCTTAATTACTAATACCTTTTGTACCACCATGCGGCCTCAACAGCTGCAATGGCATGCGGCACTCTCCCGCCCATCAGTCCTGTCCAGGGACCGTCGAAAAATTGCAGCAATGCCTTGAAGGATGAGGCAATGGTACCTGATTTCGCTTCATCTTCCTCACCAAAATCTTTGCACAGTGCCACGGTTTTGACAGCATCGGCTTTTGCTTCTGCCCATTGCGCTGCTGCTGCAGCTGGGATTTCCCGGTGTAACACCAGCCTCTCTTGCAAGATCTGGCGGACACGCTTCCTGACATTGGCTAAGATGTTTCCTTTGGACATCGTCTTTGACACGCAATACCTGCGAAGCCACGGAGTTTTGAGTTTTAAAACAACTTGATAAACAATGCCTAAACAAAAATGCTAACTGCTGAGCCAATGAACCAAGCTGCACACCACCCAAAATACCTAAATGTTTGGTAAGCCGTTCCAAGCAGTTGCCCATCCTGTGCTGGGTGCACAAACAAGGCAGCAGTAATTCGTCCGGACCTTGCATGAAGGCGGCATGCTGTAGCAATTTGATGTTAGCAGCGTGCGCATCGCACGTCGTCAAAACAGCTTGCAACCCACGGGCGGCAGGAGGATGAAAATCCGAGGCAAAGCCAGCAGGTCCCGCGCGAAGCGCCTCCCACATAGTTGCACTGTTCATGGTAGGCAGCAAAACTTGTGGTTCTCGGAGGACATGGTGGCACACAACCTCATCACCAATTTTGGCGGTGATTTGCGCGTGGGACAGCAGCACAGAATGGGTCACCAATGGCATGCGTCTGCTCTCTGCCAGGTCAAAGCTGGATTCATCAAACATCAAATTCTTGATGACCCAGTTGGGGCTCCTGTTGATCAAACGTTTCATCCCTTCTTCTTGCGCTTGCAAGATGGACAGGGCGCACACAAAACGACACTGGCCAGCATGCGTTTGCCCAGCACCATCCACTTCAGCGGCTACTTGTCGATGAGTAGCTGTCTCAAAGGAAAACCCGCATCGCATGATGCTCTCATGGGTCCACTTTTTCCAAGCCCCTTTGCCTCGAACCTTTGCACGGGCAAGTCCTGTCTTATGCTGTGGAAACAAATGGTCTTTCGTCCTGCCACGGCCAGATGCGTTAAAGGCAGTGCTTTGCAAGTCTAATGACCTTTGCTTTTTGGGCTGGCTTTTTTGCACAGCCTTCTGTCTGCCCGGCCGACGGCCTTGTCCCCGCCGACGACCTTGTCCCGGCGGATTGCCTTGTCCCGGCCGACGGCCTTGCCTACGAGGCTGGCCTGGCAAGGGCCCTGGCCGAACAGGCCCCTGCTGACCGACGGCAGGCTGATGGCCTTCTTGTTGCGGGCCTTGATGCAAGCCATGTCTCCGAATTGGTTCCCTTGACTGCGCTTCATCCAACAGGTCCAGGAACTCATCCAAACCCATTCCATCATCATCCTCCTCATCCGCCATGGCTAAAAAAGTGGTTTCTTGAGTTACTTGCCTGAACACGAAATGGCTGCGGCAAGTTCCCTGGCTTTCTTTGCATGCTCTGCCCCACCAAATCAACTCTTGACCAACTGCGGTCAAACTTGAGATCCCGCTCAAGGAGCAATGAACCAACCGAACAGGGCAGGTAATTGGTATTTGGCATTCATAGGACTCAGTTTTTCCCAGAACAAAACAAGTTAAGAATACAATGAGACTGCCATTGCGGAAGGAAAGAAACAATGAACAGAATTCAAATGAAGTGCTAAGAATTGCTCTCCCAAAATGAAAAGAACTTGAGCAGAATAGTAGAAGACGTGAAATATCAATCGTTGAAAGGAATTAAAATTTTGAAAGAATCGTAAGGGAAACTCAAAAGATGAAAAGACATGTAGAAGAAATGAAAAAGAATTGACGAGAAGTGCAGAAGAATTGTAGAAGAAATTCAAAAGAATTGAAAAGAATTGAAAAAATGAAAAGAATTGTAGAAGAAATTCAAAAGAATTGAAAAGAATTGTAGAAGAAATTCAGAAGAATTGAAAAGAATTGTAGAAGAAATTCAAAAGAATTGGAGAAAAGAATTGAAGAATTGCAGAAAACTTTTGAGAATTGACGAAGAAGAATAGAAATAGATTTCTAATGTGTCACTGCACAGGCGGTTCTTAAAACCAGCTAACATACTACGATAAAGCCAACAAACATAGCATGGATGGTTGACACTTATCTATGGCACACCCAAAAAACAAAAACAAGATGTATATTGACCCTAGTGACTAGTAGCAATGTTTGATTTATTTTTGGGGGCGGGGGCTGTGTATTAGATAAATGCAGTAATAATTCCCTGGCCTGAAAGATTCTGAGCTAGTTACCCCCACGATTCCAGTGACGAAACCTACAGCTGTACCCTCAAATCCAAGCGTTACACGTCATGATGTTCACATAGGTTCCCTATGAAAATTCTATAACACAATATCATTCTATAGGTAATCATCATTGATTATCCCCAAATGTCATATAATTATGACTCTTAAAATGTCATACGAAAAGCACGTCGTTGATATTTTTTGGGTGGTCAAACCAGGTCATTTTTTTGGGGGGTAGCTACCCCACCATTCCCAGCGCCTCCAGGCTTGGCTACCGCCAAGAGGCCAGGTGATGCGCGCAGCACCGAAAAGCCGATGGACGAAGGAGTTCCAGCGACGTCGGAGTTCTCCTTGATGCGGTGGCAGGATCCGGGAATCCGCCAGTCGTCACCATGGGGTGAAGACAAGTCATGATCCATGACGACTGGATGGGAGGCTACCCCCATGACTCAAAAAGGACACTTCCATTGTGTTTGGAGATGTGTTTCCAGTGTTTCGAGTATCAAAACCATGAATCTTTGGGGTTGCAGATCAAAATGCTCTACCCCAAAGATGGGATCAGCATAGAAACCTGGTGGAATCAGTTATGATGGTTCTCAGGTCGACATCTATCAAAACCTGGTCCTTCCCTTGCAAGATGATGGTGGCATCACTTGAAATTCAACCAGTGGCACGGCCAGTGGCTGTCGGATGTTGACCCATCATGTCCACCGTGGAAGACACCTGAAATGGTCCTCCGAATCTTTGGAATGGAAACTTGACACCCGCCACCAACCACTTGTTGGATATTGTATTGTATTCCCTCAAAACCAGTGGTCCTGTCGGCGCGACTTGTGGTTAACTATCCCCTAAATTTTGATTTGTGTCCAAAGTGTCCACAAGCAAAAGTAGTGGGCAGTGGAGGTTACTATGGGATTTCCCACATCACAGAATACTTTTTTTTTAACCACCAAAGAGAGATGTTTCCCAATAAATGTTCCATCATCCAATTCTAGGATAGTGTACATGGTATGTACCTCCCCCCATGAAAGAACGGCTCATCTACCAATCTTCCTCGCCCAGCTTCGCTTCCGGGGGAAGCTGCCCAGAAGCTCTGGATGTCTCGCAAGACCTCCCCAAGCAGGTTAAATGCTGGATTTTTAGCAAGTACTGTACTGAAATCATAAGAAAAATCTAGAAACACTTGTGCCACTCAAAGAAACTGGGAACATCATGCAAACATGAGAATGCACGCAATAAACATGGATAAACCATGGAAAACAAAACACACACACATACATATATACTGTACATACAATCTAATATATGCATATATATATATATATGCAAAAATAAAATATATTATATAATATAGTATATCTGTAAATTATATCTGTATAATGTGTCCGTGTTAAATATCATGGTTATGACCTTTTTCCGCTCAAAACACTCTACCTTAACCCCGAGAGTTGCGAGAGCGTTACGTGCCTCCAAGCCCACTTCTTTGCCCAAGGTCCTTGAGTCGTTGGTGACGGCTGGGCAAAAGAATCCATGGGGGGCATATGGAGACAGGAATATCTAAGATAATCCCATCACCCTAACATTAATCACACCATAAATGATCCCAATTTACTAAACCATGGTTTCTAAGGGGGTGTTTAATATTAGGGGGAAGGGATTAGACAGATCGGTAAATAATGGTATGTCAATACATCACGCAGTCTTGTGACATCTCACCATGTGCAATTAAGGAAAGTTCACTGAGGTCTGATGTGACCGCGACCTGTTGGCCCAATTCCCCAACAGGGAGCCCTTATGAGCTGCTGCATGGCTACTAGCTGCTTGCCAGCTTCGAGCCCGAGGAAACAAAGAGAAGGAACCGCTGCTGCAGCAGACTTCGTGCATGATGCTCGGTCTTCTCAGCGCAACAGGCTTAGCTTTGTCAAAGGAGCAACTCCGGCCACTTTGGCTTTTGGATATGTGCCTTCGGAGGGCGATGTCATGGATGCCATGATCCTGGCCCAGAATCTTTTGGAGATCAAGCTGACCTCGGTCAAGCAGAAGGCTGCAATCGCCTTTCACAAGGCCAACCACAAGATCTTGCACTACGAGCTGCTGCTCTACATCGTGCACGGGTCGAGGATGATGAGCTGCTGGTTGGCGACTGGGTTTTCTATTGGCCTCAGACCAACAAACTTGATCCTTTTCGCTGGCGTGGACCTGCTTTGGTCATTGCTGTCGAGGCCGCCATGGATCGAGCCACAACAATTTACTGGGTGGCTCATGGAAGTTCTTTGGTGTGTGCAACACGCCAACAGCTTCGGCACGAGACCGTTCCTGAACGCTATGAACGGCAAGCACAGCCTGGAGCAGAAAACATCTCTGGATTTGGCATCCCGTGCTCAAACTCCTGATGATGTTCCCTCTTTGGGGGGTGGATCTTCCATTCACACTTCAGATGGACAGGTTTCTCCAAGGGCGGCCACATGAACCTCATCATCCGCCTTCAACTCCTAGCACTGCGAATGCCACGGCTGATCCTGCAACCAAGCCCTTTGAGGCGGTGGACTCTTCATAGGAAACTGCCACAGCTGAAACCGCTGATGTGGCTGAAGCCCCCTGAAGGAAAACCCAAGGAGAAAAGTAAGGCCCTGCTCAGACTTCGTGTGCTGCGCAGCTGCATCTAGCTTGGTGCTGTTGGTCGTATCTACATCCTGGACATCCCCTTTGGCTAGATTGATATGGTAAATATATACCTTTCAATTACCTAAACAAAGTATGTAAAGGATTGTAAAGGTAAATAATACCTGCCATGGATGGTAAGGATAGGGAATCTTATGTTTCATCTTCATTCTAATGAACCACTGTTGGATCGATTCTCCAGCTCCGGTCATCTTCTTGGTATGTAAGATACCCAACAGTACTGGTGAATCCCCAACAGTGATGGAAAACACATACCCTGGCAATGGAAAATGGAAGTTTTCTCTCACTGTTGGGTATTATTCAGCATTGACCTCTTTTATTCACTGGTTTCCCCTCCATTTTTGCCCGCCAAGGGTCTCTTGCAGGGGCCGGAGGAGGTTTCCAACGCATATGCCAGAGGGCATGACATGCAAATCCAACATCGAACCTCGCAACAAAGAAAACTAGAAGGACGGTTACATAAAAACAACACGGCCGCATTTCAGCACGTTCCAAAAACAATGTGCAATTCAGCAATCATCAGACTTCCCCAAAACACCAGTCACTCACACCTGCTGACCCGCTGCTTTCTTTGACCATCTGGGGACATGTCAATCTGCAGCTACGGGTACGTCATTTCTGTATGAGTTTTAACCTGACAATGCTTTGCATAAAAAAAATGAATGTTCAAATCCAGGAAGTGGTGACAAACACACAAACACCAAAATGAATCTACCCCTTCGACGAAAAAACAACACCAGAAAACGGCAGGTCCAAAATGGTGCAAAACAACATCTCCCAAAACCACCACAAGCAAAAATCCGCACAGGTTGACATGTTGATCTCCCTTTTTTTCGTAAGATTTGTTTAATGTGTTTTTTTGGGCATATGGTTTCCATATATTTTTCATGATTTTGTTTCCATATGTTTCCCATGTTGTTTCCTGGTTGGTGGTTTCAACCCCTCTGAAAAATATGAATTCGTCAGTTGGGATGATGACATTCCCAATATCTGAAAAAATAAACTTCATGTTCCAAGCCACCAACCAGTATTAGTATATATATAATCATTAGTGATATTCTTATATAACCTGGTTTATATACCATTTAATAATGGCTTATATACCATTTAATATGGGATAGAACATGTTTCAAACCACCAACCAGTTTCATACCCTCTGGTAATTTAACATAGCTATGGAAAATCACCATTTTTAATGGGAAAATCCACTATTTCAATGGCCATTTTCAATAGCTATGTTAGTTTACCAGAGGGTATTTCCAACAAACCTCAAGGACATTTGATCCTCCAAGCATCCGAGCAAGGCCAGGCAGGCGTTCCATGGAGCCCAGCGCATGGCCGCCGACAGAGCACCCAGGGTGATCTCTGGGAGGAGCCCAGCCGAGGTCGCACCTGCCGTGGAAAAATCGTGGGGTTTCTCGGATTTTCCTGGGAAAATGGTGGATTTTCCTGGGAAAATGGTGGGACTTGTTCTTTAAAATGGGAAATTGTAAGAAGAAGTGTTAGAATTGTCCTGAAAAATGATACTTTCTGTCTTTAAAATCATGAACTGGTCGAAATATGTGGAATGATTTCCCAGAAAAAAACATAGGGATTGAAATTGAATTTAACATGCTAGAAATGGGGATCTGAAGCTTCAGAATCATCTTGGGGAGATAATGGACAAAAGCATACCAAGGGTTTCAACCCCTCTGAAAAATATTAGACAGTTGGGATTATTATCCCCAATATATGGAAAATTAGAAAAGGATCCAAACCACCAACCAGATACATTCACTGGGCCACAAGACAAGAATCCCAGAGTGCCCTGCAAATATTCCCATAAGACAATTCTGGGCGCGCGCGTGGACCTACGCATGGACTGTTTTTGAAGTAGTCCACCATCCCATTTTTTGGGTGTCCAAAGAGCCTTGACCCATACCAAAGTAGCGGAGGGGGCAATTCAAGATTTTGGACCAATATGTCATCACCCGTTCTCATAACAATAAAGTCAACACGTCAGCAAGCCTACATGAAGCCTATACATGCATAGGAATATGATTGTACACATCAAAACCAAAGAAGCCATTGACAGACCCTGATCAACCAGCTTTCAGCCACAGGTTTCAGGTCTAGACGGCCGTGCCTTATTCCATTTAGGGAAACCCCCTACTATCAGAACTGCCAATTTTACGGGTTTAAATCCATCATTCTCAGAGACATATCCATTTTTCATTGGTGAAATCCGTATCGTTGATTGTTCAATCCCATTCACTTGATGGTCGCCAAATAATTGATCATGATTCATTAAATTCAGTTTTCCATCAGTCAAATCCCATAGAGTAGTGATCCCAATCCCATCTGGCTGGTGGTTTCAACCCCTCTGAAAAATATGAGTTCGTCAGTTGGGTTTTTTCTTCCCAATATATGGAAAAACATATAAATCTTCCAATCCACATAATCCACCAATCAGCCATAAAGCAAGTGTTCTTCATGGTACACCTGGTACACATCGCCCACCGGCTCCTGCTATCTGCAACAGTGGCACCCCACATCTCTGTTGCGAGCTCCAAGGCGTGCTGCCAGGGACCGTTTTCACAGGCACTGATGGCTGCGTTGTAACTCACCTCATCCGGACCTCATGGCGGCCCCAACCGGCGTCCCCAAACGGCGCGGATTTAACGGGGGATTGAACGGGGGATTTAAAGGCTGAAATAGCAATACCCATGACGGATCCATGGTGCTGGTATATATGCTAACATAAAGGGGGTATATTGATGGGATCCATGTTACCATATATAGCAGCACCATGGATCCTATGGGATATGGATGTGTCTTAAAAGAGGGAATCCCCAAGTCACCATGGCTTTCAATACTAAAGTGGTCTAAATTTGGATGATTTGGGGGTACCACCATTTTAGGAAACCTCCATATTTTTGCAACAACATGCAACAACTCAAAAGAAAAAGTAAAATCAAAAAAAACAAGTGGGAAATGGAATAGGAATAATAATTGTGGGATTGACCCGGCCCTTTAAGAACGAAACAATTTGCCAATTACAAACATTTATGGAAGTTAAGTTGGGACCAACATGGACCACTGTATGTGTCCGACTGGCTTCGGCTCGCCCGCCTAAAACCTGGGGGGTTCCTGCTTCAGGGAGAGAGGATTTCAAATTGGGCCCCTCAATGAAATTACAGATCAGCAATTCATGGTAGTTCAAGGGACCGTTTGATAGGCGAACTCATTTTTCAGTACTTCCAGCGATGAAGCAGACTTAAACTGTTTTAGAACCCAAACCACCACTGGTCAATCAACTCCGCCAGTTGGAATCTACTGCTGCAAGACTTGTAAGGCGGCCCAGCAGATTTAGCAGTTCAACATGAGGTCTTACGTTCTTCAACAGAACTACAGTATTGAGTTTCATTCTCAAACCACCGATCTAAGCTTGTGGACAGAAGATTCTGGCGGAGTCATACGGAGAGCAATTATGAGCAATTCATGTCCTGGTGAATTTTCGGAATTAATGAGCCTGCTTTTTTTAATCGCAGCGACTCAATTTATATACCCCTCGGTTAGAAGTGGACTACAATACCCATAGGATCCATGTATGCTATATATGGTAACTTTTACCATCAATATACCCCCAATGTTAGCATATATACACCATACATGGACGTATGCTGCACTTTGGATTCCTCTCCAATCTCCAGGGCACTGATTGTCCACTTAGACGGCATCCTCGGGAAGGCAGGACATAAAAATTATGGCTGACTTGGCCAAGTGGTCCCCAAAAAAACTGGAAACTGTGTAGGACCCATAATTTTGGTCTTGTCCAAAAGCATCAGATGTATCTAAAGACCTTTGCTCCTCAATCTTCAAGCTTGGCTGTGGCCCAGCCAGCTACAGCAGTCAATTGGATGTGTCAAAAACCAACAGCCCACTTAGACAAATGGACAAGCGCCAGTTCTAGCGATAGTTTGGGGATCAGGGTTGGTCAAAACCAATGATTTTCCCACATGATCATGATCTCAATCTAGTTTGTGTGTTGGAAGCACATCCACAGCTGCCAGTCTGATGCCCCAGGAAAGAGAACCCCAACCTTATTAATATATATATATATTATATATATAGTACGGTAAATCCAACAACAAAACCATCCCCCTTTCCAGACATGGGTGGTATATATCCACCATCCTCGATTCAAAATTGGATGGCTTCACCCTGGCCCTCTTGGCACCCGCATTCATAAATTCAATGGACCTACGAAATTGGTTTCCAAAACACTCCACATAAATCGGATTCTTAACCCATGCTTGGACAAACCTATAGCCATTTTTTATAGTAAACAAAAACATATCTTAATTCCATTTTAGTGCTTAGCATCCGCATGTTTGGCAGTTCAATCATGATAAAAAAATGTATTTGATGTCCAAGAGTCCACTCAGCGTCCACATTCATGGATGATGATTATCCCCAATTAGTACAGAGAATGGTAGCAAAACAAACACAAAACATCACAAAACTAATCGTCAGCCCATACAGTTCTTCAAAATCCACCCAAACAAATGATGGCTAACGCATGATAAAGCTTACAACAAATAGTCCCACATATCTTTGATCCCCAAAAAAACCATCTACCCTCTGGTTATGACTAACATAGCCATGGTATAGATGACCCATTTATAGATGGTTTACCTATAAAAAATGGTGGAACTTTCCATGGCTATGTTAAATGACCAAATGGTATTATTATCTGGTTGGTGGTTTGGAACATGGCTTTTATTTTCCCCAATAGTTGGGATGATGATCCAATCTAACTCATATTTTTAAATAACCAGAGGGTAATTTTCATGGTGATTCGCCGCTTCCCATCGGGAAACACCCAGGAACTGCCGCAGCAAGTGCAACGCCATCCGCCACTGCTCCGCCCTGCCGCAGGCTGTGATGCCGGCGTCCAGCACCGTGCGATCGAGGCATGGCCGGGTGCCCGGCACCCTGTGGGATGCCATGATTTTTGGGCGAAAAAACACCTGGGATCATCTGGGATTGGAGGATTCAGTGATCCTCTGTTGATATCTTGGAGTATTGGAATATGTTGGAATATTGAAGTGTTGGAATCCCCCGATAATATCGATATTTTGGAGTGTTGGAATACTGGATTACTCCAGATATATGGCATGATCCAACGCCATGTTTTTGTTCAGGGAGAACAGGACCAGGAAGGAGTGAGAGATGGTGAAACATGCTGTGGAAGTTGGGAATCTCCTGGGGAAGTTCGGAAAGTGAGAATTGCGCACGTCTACAAATGGGAAAAAGACGTCCAGAACATACATTATGACATGCTGTTGATCAACCAAATAAAAAGTGTAGTCTACGTTGGTATGAAAGAGACCTGCATCCAGAAATCACAGTGTACTGCTGTTGTGGGGCCATCATGGTTGCCGCCAATTGATTGGGACCAAGAACAACCTCATAGGCCGCCTACATTTAGACATCAAGACCCCATTCATTTGGACTCGATTCTGTTTTGAAGATTGTAGACCCCACACGGGGAATTCCCAAAATTTGGAACCCCAGTGTATAACCGGCATGTTTTTAAACCTCACGTCTCTTATGACTTTTTTGCTCACCATGTTTTCCACATCTTCAGACAATCCCATATGTTGTCCAATCATTCATTTAAATCATATTTAACAGACACCATTAACCCTCGAAAATTATGATACCCCCACGTCCACCATCATTCCATATCGAAGAATATCGTAGCAGTCGCAGTAATTGCAGAACTCCCTGGTCCAAAACCATACATCAGCCACTCGCCCCAAAAAGGGCATCCTCATCTGCTCGAGAAGCCTCAAGATGGAATGGTGTATGAAAAACTACCCCCCACCGACCAAAGGTGATCACAAAAACATCAACCCTCTGGTAATTTAACATAGCTATTGAAAATGGCCAGTTATAGTGGATTTTCCCATTAAAAATGGTGATTTTCCATAGCTATGTTAAATTACCAAAGGGTAGGTGATCACAAAAACATCAAACATCTTTGGTTTTATGGCAAGTCAGAACATGTCTGAAGCATCTATATATATATATATATAGTTGGCGGTGGGTGACCCATGATTTCCACCATATCAATTAGCATTGGAAATCACTGGAACTTGCAAAATTTGTTACATTTGGCATATCCGAGATCTAAACATCGTTCCAACATTTTGAATAGTTGTTGAACCTGCAATAAAACAAATCGATATGGAATATATATATATATATATATATATATTATATACTAGTATGTATATATGTGGATCTCGCCTGCAAGTTGCCACTATGCCCTACAAATCTATGCATTTTCATTTAAGAAAACTTTGCTTGACCATCTCACACGAGACCTCCAATCGATCAAAGGTGCCTCTGGACCACTCGGGATTTTTTTCAAGCTACAAACCAAACCTGCACCCTCTAGCAATGAGACAGGAAACCAACTTAAAAACCGTTTTCAATCCAACCTTCAAATGTTTATCTGTGTATATTAATATGCATGTGGGTATAATATATATATATAAGTATATATTATATACACCCAATCCAAGTGGCAAAAGCACCACTTGCCAATTTCCAGCGTTGCCACATGCGCCAATGGTGGTGCAATAGCCTCACTGCAATCAATCGCTGGAGTTATCAAAATGTATCTGGTATACACATCGTATGTATATATATAGATATATACACATACAAATCACATAAATATGTGTGTGTGAGTGTGAGTATGTGCGTGTATCAACTGTGTTTTTATATTTTATATATCCCCCATCGAATTTTAGGGGAGACGTTGTGACCCTAACTCTGTAGGTTACAAAAATTATTCACAAGCTTGGGGCTATAGAATGAGGTTTCTGAGCTCCATTATTTCCCAAAATGGCCTTAGCTACAAAATGCCAATTCATGTTCAACAACACTGGAAAACGGACGAGCTTAAATACTGTCATATTCTGTCCCTACGTCATGAAGCTCATCATGTTTTCTTACAAAATGCCACTGCGTTTTTTTTGATGGGCTAACATGATTAAAATGATTCCTTTATAGAATTAGATTCACAAGTTTAAGCTACACAATCTTGGACCTGGATTTCATGTCACGGTTAGCCTGACTAAAATGGAAGCCTCTGTAAGAGACACAAGGCCACAAAAAAAGTAGTTTAATTTTGTAGGAGGATTTATATATATATATATATACACACACATGTGTTTGTCTGAGTTCGTGACATCCTAAACACAACGCACGCTGTCAGCTTCATGGTCAGTGTTACCATGCTGAATACCGTGGCCTTGCTGCAGAATTTCACCCTCCACGCTAGGCCTTTGGTGATCTGATACCCATAGGATCCATGGTGCTGCTATATATGGTAACATGGATCCCATCAATATACCCCCTTTATGTTAGCATATATACCAGCACCATGGATCCTATGGGTAATGCTTCAAGTTTTACAAAATCCGATATTGTTTGTACGACATTTAGACGTGATCAAACCTCTCCTTGTTTTGAGACCACTTCAAATATCTTCAAATCACAAAACCAACGCGCAATTGAACATTTTCTGCTGAGCTTGAGGAATGAGCACCAGCAAGCTCAGACTTGATTTCTTCCATTTTTTCCACTTCAAACTGATACGCTGATTTCTACATCTCAACTCTTGGAATGTCATGTGAGTGTTTCTGAAATTATCAAGCCCCAAATTCATAAGTTCTCCAGCCAAAATAGAAGGGTCTCCTAAGTTTCTCTGATATTAGCAAACCTGTGTTGTAAATCTTGAGTCTTTACCGACAACCATATTGCTGTTGGTTCGATTTCAATTCCAAATCTCTAAGCGGCTGTCATCTGGTGGCTGGTGGACATGGGGTTCCCCCAATATTTAAACACCCAACCATGAGTGTGTCCATGTCGGTTCCTTTACCTCTTGTTGTTGTTTTGAAGCACAAGTTTTGTTGATTCTGATCCTTTTTTTGTGTAAATTCAACCCCATATGATTTGGCTGATGTCATTTAAAGACACATCTCCTTGCTGAAATCCCCAGCAAATCCATGGCCAAATCCAAGAGCGTCCCAGCAACTCACTGAATCCCAGGTGATCTCCAGGCTTTCCATCATCTCCAGGCAGCGTTGCCAGAGCTTGGCACTGCTCAAAGCGTTCAGGGCGGCGTTGTGGCTGATGACCTAAACGTTGTAAAGGATCACTTGCGCATCATACTTTACAATTTTTTACAATGATTCAACACCCACAGGATCCATGGTGCTGGTATATATGCTAACATTGGGGGTATATTGATGGGATCCATGTTACCATATATAGCAGCACCATGGATCCTATGGGACATGATTCAACCATTTAGGGTCTACTTGTAGGGGACTTGGGGACTTGGGGACTTGGGAACCGGGGGAAACAGGAAGGGAGATGAGAGCATGTAGCAACAGAATGTAGACATGCAACACCCGTCTATGCTAAGATTCAACCATTTAGGGTTGGAATAATGGTTTTTGATATGCTGGTTGAAGAGCAAAATCTTCTGTTGTGGGGCAAAACCCTGCAGCTCGAGTGGGGCACAAGCGAGACAGTAACCCATGTATCCCATAAGATCTGTCCCGGAGAGCGCTCAGGTTTGATGACAATTTGATCATTTTAACATGGTGAGTTTTCTGTTTTGGATATTTTCATGTTGGGTTTTCAACTGGTGGCCACGTTTTTCTGGCCTATTTCATGGTCATGAACCATGGTGGTAAAATGATTATATATTGGGATGGGATATTCTTGGGGATATACCAAGCATATAAAATGTTGGTATGTCAGAAAATTGCCAAAAAAAACACAAAACCGCAATTCAATGGGCAACGTGATGATAAACCATGGGTTTTTGTTTGAGGTACCCTATTTGCAACCAACTTTCAGGGGAACCCCCGGGTCCGCAGTGGTGCAGTGCCATCTGGGTCCAATTTGGTTTAACTTTGGAGGATCATCCCACGTAGTGACTGGTTTACCACATCTATAAACCATCGATATCACTCGGATTATCTTCCAAAGATCCAATCTGAAAAACAAAACCAAAACATACCGAAACCATTATTTCATATTATTATTGGTGTTCCATTCGTGATTTCACTTCATCCGCCAACACCGCCTGACTGGTTTGAAAAACCAGGGAACATTGGGTGGAGTGGTATGTGCAGCCATCATCTTCAGCAAATCGCAGGCCTACTGCCGAAATTTCCCCCACGGACATGTCAACATCCTTCATTTGTTGCTCCAAACGAACACTCATGAAACTCGAAAGATGAACTTCCCTTGGGCGGGGGTGACTCACTTTCTTCCAGTTCCCCAGTTCCCCCGTTTTGCTGTCAACATGGCGTAGATTGTGTATCCGCCAAAAAAAACAATTATCCAACCGCAAAATGCTGCCTGAACCACCGAACCATTGGCTTTTGGGGCGAATCTCAGGACCGGATCACAAGAGGGGTCGCATACCATGGCATACCATGAAGAACCGTGGGCTCATTCAAGTGAAACATTGCAGGATCTTTACTTTCAAAGTTCATGTTTTGGGAAGTGGCCCTTTATTGATAGTGGAACCGGGACCACCATAGGTTGGTTCCAGCAAAAATGAACCAAACATTCAACAATATCCAATAAGTTTTCATTAAAGAACCCCGGGTTACTCCTAACAGGGCCACTCCTAATTTTTTTCAAAAAAATCCAAAAAATAAGAAAAACACTCAAAAATACAAAAAAAAACTTCCAAAAAATCAATCCAACAATTCAAAAAGAAACTCGAAACCTTAAAACAAACACAAATTTAAAAAAAAACTTGCAAAAAACAAAAACCAAAAGTAAAACCGAAAAACAACAACAAAAATCGACATCTCTGTGTAATTATACATGGTGCCCGCAGCTTGGGTATGAGTTTTGGCGCTCACGCTGAGGACACATTACGACGACAGATTGGCGATGACCCCCGGCCCCCCTGAGGACCCCCCTGACGACACATAGTATAGTGACGACACATTGCCTGATGACACATTGCCTCTGACGAGCATTGTGAAGCGCTGCCTGTCATCACGTGAAGCGCTGCATGTCACCACAATCCACAACAGCAAAGCGTGGCCGATTGGATCGGCACTGAGCTCCCGCAAAGAGCTCATTCTGCAATTCGACCTCTTCCTTTTTGTGCCTGACGACTAGCACCATCAAGCCGGCGTTTGGCAAGTTCATATCTTGCACAAAGCAGAGAAAGAGGCTGTGGGCCAGTTTGGAGGCTTCAGCAGGTGCGCTCCAAGCACTGCTGTAAATCAGCAATGGCAAGCTGATTGTGATCTCATTCATCTTGGTGCTTGCGCACATTGCATCCAAGAAGTAGCCCCGTGCACGGTATAAGGTGTCACGGGCACACTGCAGCAATTCAGCTTCGACCATCCCCTCGACTGTGTACCTCACAGGGTACAGCCTTTCAGGTCTGGGAGCTGCGTCGTCTTTTGTTCCACGTCTTCAGGGCTCTGAACGTACACACTCAGCTACAAATTGCGGATCAAACAAGGAGTGAACTAGCAGAGCTGCTTCCCCTTTGCTGAAAGCCACTGGCAACAAGCCTGCCATGCACTCTGCACGCGCAGTGCACTGCCTAAACCTATCTCAGTACAACTCTGCACGCGCGTTGCACTGCCTAAACCTATCTCAATACAACGCTGCACGCGCAGTGCACTGCCTAAACCTATCGCAGTACAACGCTGCACGCGCATTGCACTGCAGCGACACCGAGTCTCTGACCCTCTTTTGGACCATGTTATCTTGGAAGATTTGCAGGCCAACTTCGACATACACGTCTTGGTGTTCCTCCAGGGGTCGGAAAGGCGACGCACATTTTGACATGTATTCGGAAAGTTTATTTGACATATATTCTGATATTTAACCTCGCATGTAATTTGACATAAAACCTTACATTTTGTTTCACATATCCAGCCTCCTCCGAGATCGCGGTTTGGATCACTGGGGGAAGGGCAGGGGGGCTGCAGTGTGGCCTGCAAAGAAGCTGCCCATGAATCCCATGGACGATCCACCGTTGTGTTTTCCCCGGGCTCTTGGGGTGTACACGTTTGACGGCCAGGCCCAAGAGTCTGAAATTTTGTAGTTGTGCTCCACCCCCACATGCTGCCAAACAGTCTTCCAGTAGGCGACGAAGCGCAGCCACTTCTCAACCTTTTGCCTATGGCTTTCATGCGTCTGACCGGCTTCCCTTTCCAAACGCTCCAGCAGTTTCGAAAGCTCCAATGCTGACTACCAGCAGTACCGCACAAGGCGGTGGTGGAAGTTTCAGAAATAGGAAACCTATAGGAGAGGTTGGTTGTTGTGAATCACGGATGGCAGAGCGAATCCACTGATGGACCGAAAGGTGGTTGGAGTTGTGTTTTCTGGAGTGGCTGCAATGGTTTCAGTGGTCACCTCACCACAACTGCTGGATGTAGTGTGGTGTAGTTTGTGCAGTTGTAGTTGTAGTTGTAGGTGTAGTTGTAGTTGTAGTTGTAGCGTCGTGGAGTTGTAGTTGCAAGTTGTAGTTGTAATGTAATGTAATTAGTGTAGTGTAGTTGCAGTTGTAGTTGTGGTGTAGTGTGGTGTAATTAGTGTAGTGTACTGTAGTTTACTGTAGTGTTGTGTACTGTAGCGTGGTATAGTGTAGTGTAGTCTAGTGTATTGTATATAGTGTAAAGTAGTGTAGTTGTAGTTGTAGCGTCGTGTAGTGCAATGCAGTGGTAGTTGCAGTTGTCGTGTAATGCAATGTAATTAGTGCAGTGTAGTGTTGTGTATAATGTCGTGTAGTTGTAGTTGTATTTGTATTTGTAGCTGTAATGTACTGCAGTTTAATTAGTGTATTGTAGTGTAATGTAGTGTAGCTGTAATTGTAATTGTAGTTGTAGTGGTGGTGGTTGTGGTGGTGGTGGTGGTGGTAGTTGCTGTTGTAGTAGTTGTAGTGTATCAGTGTAGTGTAGTGTAATTAGCTGTAATTAGTGTAGTGTGGTGTAATTAGTGTTGTGTAATGTAGCGTCGTGTATGTGTACTTGTAGTAGTAGTAGTAATTAGTGTAGTGTAGTGGTACTTGTAGTTGCAGTTGTAGTGGTCTATCTATCTATCTGCCTATCTGCAAGCTTGAAAACAAAGGTATTCTGCGAGACTTCCTCAGTTTTTGAACTTGACAACATCAAAAACGAAAGAATTCTGCGAGACTTCCTCAATTTTTGAACTTGACAACATCAAAAACGAAACAAGCCTGCGAGACTTCCTCAATTTTCGAAGTTGACAACATCAAAAACGAAACAATTCTGCAAGACTTCCTTCAAAATGGAAAGTTGAGTGCAGAGCTGACGTGCACCTGTCACGCAAAATCATCTTCCCAAAACTGAAGATCTGATGCGCCAAAATGCAACCCTTCTCAGGAAATCAGCGCCCGGACCTCCTAACAGCTCTGATGAACATGTCTCTTGTACTGCGCGTGCCACGGAAACTGCATCTTTGCAGATCCTCTTCAAATGTCCCACGCCTGCCATCGTTTTTGGAAATGCCACAAAACCCTCACGTTTTGCTCACTTTTGACAAGGTGCACAATCTCTTGCGCCTGCCACGCAAAATGACGCTTCAATGTCCAAAAGTTGCGCAAACATGTGGTGCTTTGTACATTTTGACTTCGAAATGTGCTTTGCGCCACAACAGCGTGCACTTTTTCGACATCTCAACTTTAAAGTGGTCCAAGCATGATGTATTTTGTATATTTTGGCTTGGACATGTGCTTCGCGCCACAACGGCGTGCGCTTTTTCGACATCTCAACTTCCGAAAGTGCTCCGAGGCTGAGGTGTCTTTAGCTTTTTCATTTGCAAATGTGCTTCGCGCCACAGCCGCGTGTACGACATCTCAACGTCCAAAAGTGCTCGGAACCCGTCAGTTTTTAATACTTTTGACTTGGAAACGTGCTTCTCGCCACAATGGCGTGCAATTTTTCATCTCTCATCTGGCCAGCTGGCTCCGCACCCGCCGCTTTATTTTTCAACCCTCCAGAGCCACAAATCATTGGAAAAACACAGTGTTTTGGACTTTCCTACCTTTTCGCGCACCTGGATCTTCTTTCTTCTCACTCTTCTCTTTTTGATCTTCTTTCTTCTTCTCTTCTCTTCTCTGACTCTTCCCATCTCTGCTTTTCATCTGTCCATATTGTCGGAAGTTTGACTTCTAAACTTCGACAACAGCAATTACACTAGCAGCAACAACAACAACAACAACAACCACAACCACAACCACAATCACAATCACAACCACAACCAAAAGAACAAGGTATGTTGTTTTTTCTGCGTGCTGCTGCGGTTGAGCGCGGCTTCCCCCCTCCGCCCCCCCTTTAAACCCTCCCCCCATGGCCCCCCCCCCACCTCATCCCCATGATCCCCACGACCCCTCTCCCCTCACCACCCCCACAAAATATGAACAACCAACACATTCACCAAGAAAGCAACAACCAAGTAATAAATCTATGTGTTCACATTACATCAACACTTGCAGTTCTGTTCGGTAACTCTCACTTGGGAAATAAAATCCGATAAAGTTCTATTCCAATACCATCACTTGGCAAGCAAGGTTTGAAGTTCGTCGTTTTTTTCGTGTTGCCGGCGTATGGTTTGTCCACAGGGGCGTCGCTAACATCTTGTCTTGCTCTGCTGGTGCAAGGGAAAAAGCAACTATGCGAGATGCACCGCCCAGGCACCACCGTCGGCACCTATCATGTAGCGCCACTGCCCATACCAAACATGAAAATCCAACATCGGAACTTTTGCTCCATGCGGAACCTATCGGCAGCACTCATCCCAGAATCGCTCAGCTTCTTTCACGCCATCACATGTCATGTGAAGAACTATCTGAAAGCTTCCCGCCGGCCAGAGTTGCGCCAATATGGCATCCCATGTGGCAGAGGTCAACTGATGTCTGCGCGGTCCGGACATGCTGCGAATGTCACCAAGTTGGTGCAAGTACACTTCGTTGCTTCCCCGCATCTTAACAACAAGGGAGAACCAGTGATGCCACACACGCACTGAAGAACTCACCGTGGACCAGTGCCAATCAGATTTTTTGACGGCTTCCACGTTCTGCGTCTGCAAAAACCACGGTTTGCTCCAAAAAAAAATGAGCTCCACGGGCCACAACGTCTCGGGATACCACCTCTAAGGCCCTTTTCCAGACATCTTGCAAACGCATGACGCTGAGTCCAGTCATGTGGGCAAAAGCACAGCTCAACACCTGAGATGTCGACACTGTTCTCGAAAATTAAAAAATACTTTACGTTGACATTATTGTGAAACTTTCGCTCAGACATTAATTCTGACACTCGTTTATATCATAAAAAAGCACTCTTCCTGGGATGTTTGATTTGACACAAGATGCAGACCGGCGATTCTCGCAGCCGAATCGGCACGTCCCAGAAAGTCGTCAAGCTCGCGATCGTAGTGACTATGTTGCAAATAAACTTCAAAGAAGGCTCGCAATGATTACAAGCAAAAGGGAAACGTTTCACAAACCTACAAATAAAGGAAGAAGGAAAGAAAGAAAGAGTTCAATAAAGAAATGCGCAAAACGGAAAGAAAGGAAAAGCCAAAAGAAAACCACGCAACAAACCAAGCAAAACAGAAAGTACAAAGGAAAAAAAGAAGAAAGAATAGGAGAACATGACTGGAAGCGGGCCAAGAAGTTTCTCAAAACTGTGCTCCCTCGGGTAACACAACGACCAAAACCACCACAACCATACCCAAAACCACAACCACAACCGACAAGCACGACAACAACAACAGCAACTACAGCTACAGCTACTACAGCTACTGCTGCGACTGCTGCGACTGCTGCGACTGCTGCTACTACTGCGCCTACTGCTACTACTGCTACTACTGCTACTACTGCTACTACTGCTACTACTGCTACTACTGCTACTACTGCTACTACTGCTACTACTGCTACTACTGCTACTGCTGCTACTGCTGCTATGTCTTCGGGGAATTCCTGCGCACAGCGGCCACATATATACCAAAATGATCACACATGTCGATTTTACGTGACCATGTTTAGACCCTGTCTGTTTATATATATATACACCAAAGTATGGAGCTGATGTCTAAATGACCATTAAAATAAAATAACTGATAGATATTGATAGTGGATATGTTTGTAATGGTTTGGCAAGGAAGCCCCAGTTTTCTTGAAACAAATCCGCTTATCCCATTGTATCCCAGTAAATTATCCACTATTGTCCATTGTCAACCATTAATCACTGCACCCCCATTATCAAAAGCAAATTCCAATAGTTTACAATCATTCAAATCCCAGCATGTGTGTTTGCGAATCATCCGCACCTTTCTTGGATAGATTCCAGTTGTCCCGTGATATCCTAATCATTAAAATCCCATTATGATTATTGTTATTACTACTACTATTACCCTTTGGTAAATTAACATAGACCCTGGCAGATAGGGGTTGGAAGACTAGTTTCCACTATAAATTGGTCATTTTCAGGGTCTATGTTTATTTACCATAGGGTACTATTAGTATCTATTAGTCACTACAATCCCATTAATCATTCCTGAAGGCTAAATCCACAGCAGTTTGCCTTTGATTTCTGCTGCAACAAAGGCAACTGGCCTGCGCCCAGTGGCTGCCGCGACTGCAGGCAGTCATCGCCTGAGTTCAGTTCACACTGGGGTTATGGGAATACATTACTTATATTATATTATATCATATTAATTTATATTATATTATGTTAAATCATGCTGTATTATATTTATATTTAAGACATATTATATATTAAACTATATATGACATTAAATATTAAATTGGACAGATTATGTATTAAGTTAAATATTGAATTATATATAATACAATACACATATATATATATAATCAAATTGCATAGTATATATTATATATTATATATGATATGTTCAATCAAAGTAAATATTGTATTATATTAAACTATATATTATACTATATATTAAATTGCATGTTTTTTTTATTAAATAAATTATCAAATTGAATGTTAAATTAAATATCAAATTAAACATTAAATTACAAATTAGTTTTTATTAAATTGTATGTTAAATAGTATATTGTATATTATGTTATAATATATTATCATTCCATATAATACGATGTATATAGATATGTCGATTCATTATTTATATTAATTATGAATGTTTGAAGTAAACATGTAGTAGATAGCTATAGATAACTTAGAACCCCATGATGTTTATCTTGGTGACCATGTCCCCATCAAGTTATATAATCCAAGTTTTGACGCGCTCACAACTGCCCCAGGCACTGGTGGCGGGCACAGGTGAGTAAAGGTGAAATTTGTCCGAAAACAACACAAACATGCAGCAATTATGCACCACCATTTCTCCTTGCACGCATTCTTTTCATGTGGTTCTGGTTCAGCAGCCACCTTTCAGAAGTGCCGTTTTCCCCGGTAGAGACTGAGTCGGTCAAAAATTTATCGGTTCCAGTGATCTGACCAAAAAACGGACGGCAGTCTGCTTGGGAATCACGGGCTTGCAGGGCATACCAGCAAGTGGACTTTTTTTGAGGCCAAGACGTGACATGGAATAGCACGTCTTGACGTTGGAAAAGTAGGCAGAATGTCATGATCCAAAATAGTCGAAACGTTCTGCCAAAGATTTCTGAGACACAAAATCTGTAGTGAAACTATGTGAAACTGATCTTTTAGCATCTGGCAGCAACAGAGCGTCAGGATCGTCAGGATGGCCATATATGTCGTCTCCCCAGTAGCATCTGTCTTCATGGGACACCTCCATCCATTCCATCCCGTTCTATCCCCAGAACATCCCTGTAGTGTGGTCCCAGGAATGTACCTCCAATTTCGGAAGGTTTGCAACAGCCATCGATAGTGACAAAAAAAAACTTCAATTCCCCAGCTAAATTCTTGTTCGTACATTGTTTCTACATGTTTTTACATCTTCCTCCACATTACTCTTGATTTATTCTTGGATAGACCGCATTTCGACACCCAGGTGGGCCTGCATTGGATTTCACCATGAATCTATCGGTAAAAAATATCCATGTTTGTTGCTTCAATCGAACATGAAAATTATAACACCAACTCAACATGTTTGTTATTTTGTTGGTGTTTAGTTCCATTAAATCAACATGTTTGTTGCTTAAGCCCCCATATTCATAGGCTAAAACCACCCATGTTTTTTCGGGGCCCACATCGTCGGACCGAGTGACTGCAACGTAGCTGATCTGATTGGGCCGCAAGCGTAGCAGTGGCATCTCTTGGAGCCTCGAGCTACTGGGGATTCAAATGGATAAACGTTAATGGGTGGTTAACCTGTATTAAGCACCATGAATGTTCATGAATGTTAATAACCTTGGGTAAAACATGAAGTGGGAATTCAAATGGTTTATTCATATTTTACCCAAGGGAAAAATAGTGGTTCATTGGTGGTTCTTTGTGGTTTTATGTTGGTAAAACAATCATAAACCTGTTGGTAAAACAATCATAAACCAACTATATCTGGTTGGTGGTATACCTGCCCCTCTGAGAAATATGAGTTCGTCAGTTGGGATGATGAAATGCCCAACTGAATGGAAAATAATCCAAATTTTCCAAACCCACCAACCAGTATAATGTTGGTAAAACAAGAATAAACGACCCATTTTTGAGTGTTTATACCACCTATAAAAATTGTGATTTGGGGGATGATTTATTATTGTTTTACCCACATTAAGCTAAAATGACAGGACTATCTAAGAAGGTACAACTCAGTAAAGTCTTACTCACATCCTACTAAAAAAACGCGATATTGTACATTGAATCCGTTCTATCGTTTGGGGGTTACTGACTATGTATGTGTATGTTAGTTTTGTTTTTTTGTGATACACGAAAGTTTGAGTAGTTCAAATTTACCCAGCATGTGGGAAAACTTCCGAGTGGGGTCTTGCTTTGTTTGTTTAGTATCCAATTACAGTAACATGACCTCAAGTAAAAGTGCATACAGCCTGCTTTTGCGAACATGATTTACTAAATCGTTGAATACTGTGGCAGTGCTGTTGTGAAACCTAGGTCTGTTAATGCAGCTGCTTGGAGGTGTTCTTGCACTACATTGGATATTTTTTAGGTTACCCTCTGGTAATTGAACAGGTTGCTATTGAAAATTGCCATTTATATACAGTTGATTTTCCATTAAAAATGCTACTTTTCTATAGCTATGTAAACGTTTACCAGGCCGGGTAATCTGAGCGGATAATCCATAGAAGCTGTTGAGATTGAAAGCAACGATGCCCAGTCATCAGGTGCATGGCTTCGGCAACATCAATGGCCCGGTACTTCTTTGGATTTCTCTGAGAATAGGGTAACGGTAAATCCACGGAAAATCATGGTCTCCTCAGGAAGTGATTCATCAATGGGTTTGTTTGCAAATGGGAAATCCACAAATTCAATGCGTTATCGTCATTTTCAGAATTGTTTAATGCAATTCTCGCCTTAAGTCAACAATTTCAAAAAACAAATCTACACAACACGCAAACTAGAGGTATCTATATCTATATGCAATATATTGCAGAAAGAATCCAATGGCTTTTCCACGTTTTACAATGGAATCTCGCAATATTCAATGGTTTTGTTTCCAAAAATCAATGGTATTTTACCATGTGATCCGTGAGAAAATTATGATCATCTCCTATAGTGACCATTTGTTTCCAAGAAACCCAGCGAGGCAATCTTGCCACTGGGACATTTTGCCCAGGATGTTGAAGATGCTGTTGTAGAGTGCCACATCCAACGACATCCTTAAAAGAAACTGGGGAACGATCCCTCGAGAAAATGCTTCTTTTTGCCTTCCCACTCACTACAAACTTAAGAATGATGTACCCTCTGATAAACTAACATTGCTATGGAAAACCACCATTTTCAATTGGTAAATCAACTATAAATGGCCATTTTCAATAGCTATGATAGTTTATCAGAGGGTATGTTCAAATATACCTTGACCAGGGCTGAGAAGATTCCACAGTCGTTGCCTCCGAGCCCAAACACCTCCACTTTTGGGCAGGGCTCTGTCAGGACGTTTCAGGACAGACATGAAGAACTGGCTGCTGGTCTCACCCCATACCCCAAAAGACTTCAATTGGCGCCCCAATGATCTCAGCTAAAGGCTTAAAGGCTATAGGCTATTATATAGATTGCTATAGTCTGTAGTCTTAAAAAACGCTTGAAACCTTTTAAAGCAATGCAGTCTCAAAAATTCATTTGACACCTGTCAAACCAATGTATTATGTATATATATATATATTATATATATATTATATTATATATATATTATATATATATATTATATATATTATATTATATATATATATATTATATATATTATATATTATATATATATTATATATATATTATATATTATATATTATATATATATAATATTATTATATATATATATTATATATATATGTTATGTTTTGCTTTGAAGACACAACCATTTCTAGTGGATTTCCAGCGATCTCTCACTTGCTGCCCTGGCATCGGCGTAGAGCGCCAGGCTTCGCTCAGCAAAGCCATGGCTTTAGGCCACTGAGCTCCCTTGTCACACGCACTGAGCACGCTAGCCAAGGTCACCGCATTCCTGTTGGATCAGTTAAAATCAGTAAAAATGCCCGGTGAACCATCCAGTTGACAGAACAAGAAGATAAACAAGGACTTGGGGGATCATGGGTTTTGAATGGTTTCATAATAAGTTCTTTCATAATCAGACTAGAACGCAATTTCAAGTGTGGGCCCAGTACTGGCCACTTGATGAAATGGATCGGAAACTCTGGCTGTGACAAGTTAACTGGACCGACAAACAAAACAATGGTTGCGTGCAACAGTAAACTTGGGAAAGCTCTTAGGGAAAAAAAAAGTGGAGTTTATACCGTTTCAGTATATACTATTTGCAGAAACTTACAGTTGCTTCTCACTGCACATACCCTTCTATGAATCAAGCCACCCATTGATACAGGAAATCATAGGAAATCTACAGTATGTGCTAGACTGCTAGATTTTTATATTCCTGGTGATAGCTAAGGAACGGCAAAATCAGTTTGCCCTCCATCTGATGGAAAAAATGTAGTGCCCTTTGCCACTGCATCGCTTTTGCGCACGCGTCGATGGCAGCATTGTAGGAGATCCTGAGACGGATCCAGACGGAATTTGATGGACAACATACCCTCTGGTACACTTACAAAAAGCGATGGAAAATCACAATTTTCATGGGGTAAATCAACTTAAATGGCAATTGTCAATAGCTATGTTTGTTTACCAGAGGGTAATATGATCATTAGATTGTAGACCCAACGTATCAAAAGACATACTGACAAGTAACTAGCGATCAAATGTGATAGCTTCATGAGGAAACTATGGAGACGCAATATGTTTTTGGCCTCAGGATGTTCCATCATGGAACCAAAAGTAACTTCGGAGATTAATGTCCTTTTCCGAACGGGCCATATTTGCAGTTCCTCGAATGAAATCTTGCAGGTGTAAACATCTATCTATCTATCTATCTACCTATCTATCTATCTACCTATCTATCTATCTACCTATCCATCCATCCATCCATCCATCCATCCATCCATCTATCCATCTATATTGATTTTGATGACCATTGTTTGTCCTCAATCACAGTTTGAGTATGTGCATGTGTGAGGGGCCTTCAATCCTTCGATGCATAGAAATCACATCCGTGTAAATCAATAAACATAAACCACAATCATGTTGGGATAATTATCATTGATCCTATCCCACAAAACCCACATTAAGAGACCCTTCAATAATTGCTAGATGTTCCATTTGTTTTGGCGTATTTAACATAAGGCGCAAATGGTTACTCACCATTATCCGTGACTCTCCATTATCATGGATCCTGTCTCTATGAACTAATTGCTAACCACATCTAACCACCATCATTCTTAGGTGGAATGGATTATTTACTAACCGTCAATCCACTAATTCACCATCGGGAATGATCCATTTTATGGGTATTCGCCATTGCTAACCATTCCATCTATACTTATCAACTACTAATCCAGTATGGGTGGAACTATCATTAGTAGTTCCATGTTGAACTATCAACTACATGACTGACTACTAATGATAGTTCAACTAGTTTCATTGGGACGGTGTAAGGGAACATCTACAGCACACCTTCCGGTGTTCTTCCCATCAAAGATATCAGGGTTCCTGGGAATATTCCCGTAAACCAATCCAATGGTAGTTACTAATCACTACTAAACCCAATGATAAATTATCCCAGCAAACCAAACGGGGGTCCATTGAAAATCATCCTAAATCGAGGTAGTGTATAGTTGCGTTTACCAGTCACCAGTTACTAATTTATATCTGGTTATTAGCTACTGCAGTAACTCTAGTTGTGACTTATGATTCCAATGATAGTTTTCCAAAAACAAGCGCAATCAATTGCTCATCTCGCAACCATGTTAGTCACGTTCATCCCGAAAAGAAAAAATGGTATGATATGGCTTCACGAAGAGTAATCAACTACTAATGTCCCAATTATATTAAGTATATACTGTGTGGTAATACACACTACCCACCAGCAAACTAACATAGATGTGGAAATAACACATAGGGCAACGGTTATATGCGGAAACTTACGCACTTGTATTCGGAATCTATCCCATAGATGTGGAAAACCTTCCATTTGTAGATAATTTTCTGAGCGAGGGAAACCGTGGGTTTTCCACATCTATGTAAACGTTTACCCTAGGGTAACTAACCACAAGGGGCACCTCAATTTGTAAGTTGGCCCCATGAACCATAGTTATATCCCCCATAAAACATAGAATTCAAATCACCATTTTCTTGGATTTAACAAAATGGTGATTTAATGAAATTTATATAAATCTATAGCTGATTTTTGACAGCTAAGTTGATAAGTCCACCATTTTGGGGTTCTCACAAACGCCACAATGGTCACGTCACCACCTTGGGTCGCCCCACCGATCGGCTTCGATCATCTCCTGCCGCATGGAGCTGAAGAGTCGCAGCGCCATGTCCCAGCGCCCGGCTGAAGAACACCTGGGGGTCGAGCACAGAAACATTAGCTATGAAGGGATATTAAATGATTAATGGGGATATAACTACCATGTGACAAGTAACTATGGTAACATGACTTGTCATTAAATGGGGACAATTAACTATGGTGGTTTCTGGGGTAATTTTTCATGGTGGTAATTGAATGGTGGTAACCAAATACTATACAGAAACCATTAGCCATGAAGGTTATATGGTGGTTTCCTCTTAAATGTGGATAAATACCCCAAATCATCCAAGTCATTGGACCAGTTTTAGTATTGAAACATATTGAAACCCATGGGGGCAACAATGGTTACATGGTGGTTTCTATATAAACATACATATATAGAGTGTATATATATACATATACAGTATCTGGTGGTTTCTATAAATATATATCTATATACATATACATATACATATATATATACATGTATATATATATATATATATACATATATATATATATATGTTGGTTTTCTCAGTCATGGGGGTAACAATAGATAATGAACCACCCAGACTGGGAATGGTTTACAAACACAAACATACTACCTGTATGTGTATATATATATATACATAATATAATATTATATGTACGGTGATGACTGGGGGACGGTTTGTAGCATTGTTTTACCCACATTACCCCAAATCATCCAAGTCATTAGACCAGTTGATTATTGAAACCCATGTTTTTGGGGTACCCTGACTTTGGAAACCTCAAACTACGCCCTGCAGTTCCCAATGAGTACATCATCATTGTTGGGGATATAACCATCATGGGCACCAGAGTTTTTGGAGCCCCAACATATTCTGTAATCATGGGGAATCATATAGTATATAAGCATGAACAATAGGAAACTGTATCAACATAATATCAATGGTTCATCTATTACTAGCATTCCCCCCATGATGAGTAATATCAAGAATAGGGATATCACCATAATCAATAGGATGGGGCTATAGCTGAAAAATGCTCCGGATGTAAAGCCGAAAGATCCTAAAAGCATCCAGTCAATCCATTTATTGCAGGATGTTTGGGGTATAAAGCTGGGAAAATTACCTAATGTAAACCCCAAAGCATCAACTTGCGCCACCTTTTGTATAGCAACCCCCGAAAAGATAGAAAAATCAAATCTTACTACGGTTCCTGTCAAAACCCTTTTTGGGATTCCACATTAGTCCCCAAGAATCCTGTGAAGCGCTGCGGGCGCAAACTTGAAACATCGGGAAACATTGCAGAGAAATCAAATTCCGCTAAAATGGTGACACATTGTTTTTCCCATGTGTTTTCTTGTTCCATCTTTTTGGGTGTTACTACATATAGTTTCAGCATGTACTCAAAAATTACCCCAACGAAAAAATGGGTAGATGGGGATGCTTTGTTATTGGTTTTACAACGTGCATGGTCCGTCTGTTCAATGTAGTTAACTTGTCCACAAAAGGAACGTTTCCAGCCATGTTTGCTTACCAGAGGGTACTGTTACAACACTTGGGACATGATCAGACAAAAATGAAAAACCTGGGGTTTGTGCAGCAGGGCAGTCGGGTAGTGTATCCGTGGCATCAATTTCAAAAGGCGTATTGATAATGATTTCATACATACATATCCCATAGGATCCATGGTGCTGCTATATATGGTAACATGGATCCCATCAATATACCCCCTTTATGTTAGCAGCTGTTAGCATATATACCAGCACCATGGGTCCGTCATGGGTATGTATTTCTTCATAGTTCTTCTATTTCTATGATTTCTTCATGTCAATCAAGGACATCCAACAGCTGCACAAAAATGGTAGTACCGACCTGATCTCCCCCTACCGTAGGTGATGTGGGTCGACCCAGTACATCATGCACCGGGTTAATAAACTCCAGGGTTCGCTAAAATGTGGATTCGATTCAATAGGATTTGATTTACCTAACTAAGATGGGGATTCAACAATGATGTTCAATGGGGTACTAGTTTCAGAGCCATTAATTTATTACTTGTCGATGCCCCCATGCCGCCCCCTAAGTCATCGAGGAGCAACATCAGTTAATCGATGACATGGCAAGTGATTTACCCATTAGGTAATCAAACATGGCAATGCAGAATCCATCATTTGATATATGGCTATGAGTCAAAACCCTGGTACCTAGTGAACCCCAAAATAGCTGGTAAATGGATGTTCATCCCACTAAAAATGTATCTATAGGTATTGACCCATACCCATATGATTTTCCCCCTTAAAACCTTCATTTATAGGAAATTTCTCAGCCAGCCATGTTTGACTAGCCCTCCGGGTAGTGCTGTCTATGGCTCACCATAGTGGCAGGAATGAGGCCCACACGCACTGAGCAATGTGTTGAAAGAGACTCCATCTGGATGAAGCTGAAATTGGGGCCTCGGCAGATGTACAGTACCCAGTGCATCAATTGTCATCTATGATAGATGTCGTTCATGAATTGAAAACACAGTCTCTGATTTTGGATACCCTCTGGTAAACATACGAAAACTATGGAAAATCACCATGTTTAATGGGTAAATCCACTATAAATGGACATTTTCAATAGCTTTTTGTATGTTTACCAGACAGTCTTTGATTTTGGATATCAACCCTGGGAAAAATGATGAAAAATCTTGGGCATTTCCAATATCAGGGAACAAATCAAGCGGTGCCCTTTTTTGGACATGCCTGAGGTTGATGCGTGGCCAGTTGCCGCAGTATCCCAGTACTCCACAGCTTCAAACTATAAAATGGTGGTCAAAACCCTGTGCCATCTGTGCCCTTGGGTCAAAAAGATCCCAAACATGTTTCCAATTTTCCAGAATCCTTGTCCCTATGGATCCGGAGACTTCTTAACATTCCTTGTAACACCCCTATATCATGTTCCTTCAATACTTCCGGAGGAGGTATTTGGATCATGTTGAATCCATAGATCTTGGTTCCGGGCAGGAGCTGAAACATCCAAAGGGCATGCTGCCAATGTCTGGCCCGTTTTAAGGCGCCAAGGACACTGTTGCAGTGCACCGTCTGCACCTGGGACATGGCGAAAAATTGGGATTTACCCTCTGGTTATTTAACATAGCCCTGGAAAATCACCATTTTTAATAGGTAAACCATCCAAAAATGGGCCATTTTCCATGGCTATGTTCAATAACCAGATGGTAATCACAAGAATTGGGAACTCCCAATGGGATTTCCCTTGAAGAAATCAGGCGCCCGGATTTTTTCAAAACCAGGGTTGACATTCCTCCATGGTACCCTCTGGTAAACATACAAAAAACTATGGAAAATCACCATTTTTAATGGGAAAACTCACTATAAATTGCCATTTTAAATAGCTTTTTGTATGTTTACCAGGCCGGGTAACCACCAGTTCCCCTTCCAGTGGTGTGTCTTAAGTCACCAAGCTTTAAATTGACAGAGCTCCAAAATATATCCAATCCTGTGTGCTTTGTGAACGGTATATTTACCAACATACATCCAACACATGGAACAGATTTCTAGGCAACCGATTAAACACACAAAAATCACCATTAAGCATCATTATGGCTTGTGGTAAATATTGGTTTGTTTGGAATTAATTGATACCAAGAGAAACACACTCAAATCATATAAGATCTTAGGTCTCCCAGGTTGATATATTGGGCCCACAGTAAATCACCAACGATTCTGTCAAACACAATTCTGCCTTGCTTAAACCCACTTGGTTGTGTCAAAAAAAAACATCTTTCAAATATGTTTCATGGCTTAACTTCCTGTTGACATTCTGTGTGACTTCAAACCAACTTTTGTGGCTCAATCTCAATCCCTTTATTCTTTGCGTGGTCAGGAATTACAGTACCATCCCTCAAATAGACATAGACCCTTAGAACTAGCAATGTTCAGAGGAAACCAGTCTTCCAACTCCCGATTTCTGGCAGGGTGCATGCTAGTTGGGGGCATGGTATCAAACACTTGTTCCTTCTCCCCGCTGTACCTGCACGGATCTTTCTCGCAGTCGCTCCAGCAGCGATGCCGCTGCCACATCTGGACGTTGATCTGCAAACCTAGGTGAGTCCCATGAATGGATGAAATATGAGGAGGCTAAACTGGACATATGGGGTGATTCACCTTACAAACCATCATGTATGGTGAGATTTAGAATGTGAGGTCGCTATAATTTACCCAAACATGACGGAATACGTATATCAATTATATCATGGTGCATCAACGTAATATTATTCATCAGATATCATCATACATCATGCGTGTGATCGTTCAACTATTTTCCATCCAAATTTATAGTCACAAAAACTGGATTCAAGTCACTAAACTCACCAAAACAAAGACATATCCATTGATCGCTTGGATCATCTACCGGATACATCAGGAGAGTAGTTGTCTCATCACTTACCGGGGCTAAACGTAGGGAATGGAGGAATAGGATGATTGTCTATTCCAATATATTTGGCCGATGGATCATTCCCCCATTCCTATATCCATAGTCCATAATATGGGGATATATTGATTGTGGATATGGATGATCCCCATTTATTATGGAGGATATGATCATCTTTCATCCATATCCATCCTCTGTGCATTGCTCTTGGTGACGTGACATGGTAATGAAAATAAACAGTTTTTGTCGATGACTTTCATACAGAAAGCGCCTCGTTGTCATCCAGTACCATGTGATAGCTAGAGGATGCTAGAGGGTAAATATATTTGCAAGAGCGCTAGACAAAATCTTCACTATCACTGGCCACATGCCATTTATAGTTTGCTTTTAAATCCCGCCAACGAATATGAACTAGTTCAAAATTTCCTGATATGTTCGTATACGTCGCGTACACACGGATAATACAGGCCGAATCATCCCAAATTGCTGGCTAATACGACTTCCAACACTCCAAAACCACTCCAAACAACTGCCATACCCATATTCGTGGACTGGCCCAGGTATCTTATTGGTTATGTATACATCTCATATATATATATTATATATATATATAATCCCATTATACATATATATATATATATATGTAAACGGATTATATATTATATATAATATGTGTTCATGATTTTCCCATTCTATCACCATGTTGGCTGATTGCGGGTTCAATCCCCTATGTTTGTCTTTCCTTTCCGTGTTTCCATGCAGGTCCAAGCAGCTTGCGAATCAAGGGCACGGCAGCTGGCAGACCTGTCCCTTCGCAAAGATCTGCTATCTCCTGGCGGCCATCGTGGCGACCAGCTCTCGGATGTCAGGGGATGTTTTTTCCTCCGAACAGTGGAGAAATCTGGAGAAATCATGGAGAAACAACTGATACAATGCTTAGTAATCAACAAAAGGAATATCCTTCAAATTTGAACATCATGGGAGTTGAATGTCAGTGGCCTGACCATGGTGGTTTTCGTGAGGGGAATCATCCAAACCGCCAGATACAAACCAGGTTGGTGAATTGCGATGATCATTGATAATCTCAATCCATCCAGATTATTGCCCATAGGATCCATGTATGCTATATATGGTAACATTTAGCATCAATATACCCCCAATGTTAGCATATATACCATACATGGATCCTATGGGTTGGGATATGTTAATGGTTATAGATGATCCATTTACTACATTCATGATTAGGATTGACGGCAAATGGGTTGATGGTTTGATTGACTACTATAGCAATTCAATCACATCCCCTAATATGCCCTACCCTCTGGTAAACAAACATAGCTATTGAAAATGGTCATTTATAGTTGATTTATCCATTAAAAATGGTGATCTTCCATAGTTATGTTAGTTTACCAGAGGGTAATATTGGATACCACTTCAGAATTCCTGTAGGATCAATTCATTCTGGAGGCTGCTTGGCCAAATTGGCCATTAAGCGAGAGCGTGCATCCAAACAACAGACAAATGTAGCAACCCAACTTGGAAATGTTGGGAATCTGGACATCATGAGGTAAAAATTGACGAGCGTCAGGAAGCATCTGCATTGCACTTCTGCCAGGTGGTTTGTGGTCAAAATGGAGCTGGTTTTTACCCATCGAACAAATGCCGCGGGATTCCCAACGATTGGAATTCTTGTCTGGCTAGATAGCAGGTCGCAGAATTTGTCACTTGCATCCTTAGCATCTGCGAACATGTCTGAGTGTCCAGATGCAAGAATCCAGTCGAGTTCCTCACTGGTTAGTCAAACATTTCTCAACAATGACACCTGATGACACCTGGCTCGTCGCGTAGAGTTTATGCTTGGATACCTTTATGCTCGCTCCATTGGGTGAATCTGGGGAGCCTTCATCTGACTCTTGGGGATGTGATGACCTTCCACCCTGCCATCTTCCTCCATTGCTCCATTGCTCCCCGCTGGTAGCCGGGGTGTCTCGCAATGCTGCGAGCCAAAACATTTGGCAAGAGATCTGTAGCTGCCACTAGATGAATAATCCTTGAATATCCTAGAGTTAAGTCACTAAGTGATGTTAAGTGTCATTAATCATGGATATCATGGTCATATGTGGGTCAAAACCTATATAAATCCCCTGGTGAACTAAAAATTATCTGGGATTTCTATGGATTTCTAGTCTTAAATATCCTGATCCGCCCCAGAAAAAGGATTGTTTCTTGCGACTGATCCATCCAGTTGTACAATTGGACACCCGCTTCTACTAGAAGCACATTCGAATTGCAGGGAAACCATGGGAAACCCGGTATTTCAAGAGATCATCAAAGATCTTTTGTTGATAGCTATTCCGTTCAAAAATCCGGCATATCTCGGAATGTCTGTGTTGAAGTCCGACCCCGCCAGCAGTTCTCGGAAACGCCCGAGGGACGCAAGGATGATATGGAAACCCTCGCGGACCACCTGAACGAAGTGTTGCCTTGGTGACACGGTCCACTGTCAAGATTCTAACAATCGTAAGGGGGTACTCCCCAAAAAACATGAAGTCGGTGACTGCACATCTTGATGCTATGAGTTTATAAAAGCTTCTATCTCCAGGGAGATGCCTTGTAGGTTTTGGTTATCGCAGCTGGACCTTCTGTAGATATCAGTTTTGGGCTTCGCCAGATTCAATCGACTCACCTGTGCCCAAGCTGAATGACCAAAGGCGTCTGAGTCTCCTGCACTACTTGTGAACCAAGAGTATAATAGCCATAGTATGACATCAGGTAAAACGACACAGAAGTGATACCTTGATTTTCACATCTGAAAGAGTAATAGGATAGACGACCTTCTTGGATTCATTGATCAGGAGGTGATGTCAGCTTCAACTTGCACCAGTTGCACACCCTACCCGCGAAACTCCATGGCACCAAGCATTGATTCTGGCCCTTGGGGATGGTTGGGGATGGTTTAGGCTTTGGGGTAAAAACCACACTGAAAAAGTCCTCATTTCCTTTGGGTTTTCGTTTGGGTTTTCACATCCTCCGAAGTTCATACGCATTGCGGATGAAGTTCAAATTTTTGGCTGTACCACCTTTCAATACCTTTCCCCCGTTGCTTTTCAGCCCAGCCCCACTGGGCCGCTGGACCAGATGATGTCCCTGGCATCGACCTTCCCCGCAGCCTTGGCCAAAGGCCTCGTGAGGCCTATCACCTGCAGGTTTTTGACGATGGTTCAGTGGTGGACCAGAACTATGTTTGTTGGTTTATAAGCCCTATTGACTATAGATATATAACGTTATAAACCTATATATATATAATATATATACACACGTATACATATATAACCTATATATATAATATGTATATATATATATACATATAACACCTTTATGTTTTGTAAAGTCTAGTTATTGAAGCTATGAACCAACTTCCACCTTGGATGCGATGGAGACTTCACCAGCAATGGGTGGATGTCAAGGACAAACTTGGGGGCACAAGCAGGCACAGGCAATCAATCAGCAATATAGTACCCATATAGTACCCATATGCTCCATGGTGCTGATGTACTGGTATATTTACCTACAAAACTGGGTGATTCATGGTGATTTTGTTCGGGCAAATGTTGGTAAATATTCCAGCACCATGGAGCACCATGGGGTAAATACCCAGTACAGTGTTTTTATGAAAGACAACCATTGGTTTAACCTGTAACTTTGGGATTCCGTCAGAGCTGATGATCATCTAGGGTGACATTGGCCAGTGAAGTCGTAACCGTCGTAACCTTTGAATATTGGGTCAGAGTCTTATCCCCAATCCGACCCATCATTCAGGCGTGTTCAGAACCAACCTGAAACAAGAACTGGAGATAGAAAAATCAGCTCTCAAGCTGAACATCCAAAAGGGCCATCCAGCCTGCTCCACTTCGTCCGGAGCAAAGAGGTTGGGCACCTGCTCTGATATATCCTTTGGAGCAGAATGCTATAGCTATGGCTCAAATTCAAAGGATTTAGGATATTTTATGATGTCTTCATATCCAAAAATTGTGCTCGATCACAGAGGCATGCCATCAAATGGTGGCCATGGATTTTTCTCAATGGTACCAGACGGCTTTCCAATCGGTGGCGAGCCTCACCAGTGTTCAGGATATTGTTGATGTCCTCCAAGAATGTCTCCTCGTGCCCATCGCTTGGAGCTGGAGCTGCAGAACGGGGCAAAAATTTCTATCGGAAGCTATGTGAAATCTACATCATATAATATCTATATATATATATATGGAAGGTTCTGGCTCACGAGGGCCCCAACACCCATCGTGTCCATTATCTTAGCGGGAACTTTGTGCGACTCCCGCGGGCCATAGCAGCTGACTTTGCAGCGCTATCCCTGGCCTTTAGCCTAGCACTTTCTTTTGCACTTTGTCCACGCTGCTGTGTATGCCCCGGGCAATTTTGAGCTTCCTTCTGATCACATTGATCTTTGACATTAAGAAGGTGACTTGCTTGCAGTGTGCATCTGAGCTCGTCGGGGACTCCGTGAACGCTTTGGTTGAGGGCGACTGTCTCCTCCCGGTGTATCAGCACGGCGATCTCTACAGTCAGAAGAGCACAGAGAAGGAAAAGGGCGAAGGCTCGCTTCCTGTGGTTTCTTCATCGCAGAGGTTTCATTTGTTTGGACTTTGCGCGGTTGAAGAACATCAAGCACACGCTTCAAACTCACCATTCGTCAGATCAGTCATTCATCAAGAAGATCAACAGCGAGATGGCGACTCAATCAAACGCCCCTTGGCGTTGCACAGGATGCAGACAGCTTCGCAAGCATACTGCGTTGCATTGCACCACATGCAACCTCCCGTGGCACATGGTTCTGGACAGGACATATGTGCATGGGATGAAGAGCCCAAGAAGACAACAGCAAGAGACAGAGCAGCACCACGCCTCATGGCAAGGACAAAATACATGGCAATGGGACCAGCAGCAAGGCAAATCGCCCAGGCAGAAAAAGAATCGAGCCCGCAGTGCCAAGAGTTCGAAGCAACCTGGCCAAGGGATTCCTCCACAGATGCCCATGTTGCCTGGACCACCCATGCACAATGCTGCCATGGCACCAATGGCCCCTATGATGGCATGGAATGTGCAGCCGCAAATGATGCAGCCGTATCAACCGATGCATGCACAACAGCCATTGCCACCACCACCGATGCCGCCCAGCGCTGTGATGCCCAATGTGCCACCAGCGCAAATGCCATCGGTAATGGGCCCCAATTTTGTGATGCCTACTATGCCCAAAATGCCGCCTATGCCACAACCACAGGCATCGGAGACAATTGGCACGGATCTGATGACGATGCTACGTCAAGACGTTGCCGAATTGCCGCTCCACATACAGAAGGCGGTAAAAGAGTCCACCCTCAAGGAAGGAGTGAAGGACGGGGCGAAGGCGACCAAGGACTTGCAGGCTGCAGCAAAGCAATTGGGGTCGGCGAGGAAAGCGTACGAAGCATCCATCCTCGCGCGATCACAGCTGCACTCCAACTGGAAGAAATTTCTTTCAGATGCTGTGAGTTTGTGGCAAGACTATGCCACGCAGTTCACTGCACAGGAACGAAAGCTTCAAGATCAGGTTGCAGCGGCCAAGGAGACTTTCCTGTTGGCCAAAGAGGCATCAGCAAAGGCGCACGAGGCTGCAGGCGCTGTGCAGGAGATCCATTCGGACGAGGAATTTGGAGATGTTCCAAATGTACCCTCTGCTGCTGCAGCCAGAATCACGGAAAGTATGACTGGACTGTCCCAGTCACTTCAAGATCTACAACAGCAGGCCGCAGCAATCGATGCAGAGGAGAAGCAGCATCAAGCCAAGAGACCTCGCACAGCACAGGGAGTTCCGGACGCCCAAATGCAAAACGAGGAAATGGACTCAGGAGCTGGTGGTCAAAAATCGTCTTTTGGCCAGGCTGGTTGTTAGTGACCTCAGAGTACAACAACCGGGAGCCGGCCCCAGCTGTTTGCAGCCTCTCTCCGGAATTGCTTGTTGCCAAATGGTCGCACTCAATTACATTTGAACCTACCTTTCTGACAGAGTGGGGAGCTGTTGAAAAGGCCAGGTCGCTTGCTTTTGAGCTCGACACCTACAATGGCATCTTTGTGTCCCCGCAATTGAATTGCAACAATCGGCACGTCATGCCCTCCAAACCAGAAAAGCGGGTTAGATTTTCAGGTGATTTGGACGTTCGGGTTGGCGATGCAGATTCACATTTTGTGCAGTTCACCGTTCCATGCAGGGCTCTCAAAGGTGTGACACTTCAAGGACACCCAGGTGACCTTCAATTCGAAATGTGGCTTTACGCCAAAATGACATATGACGATGACGCTGAATCATCCAACCGGGGCACAACTGTTGTAGATCCACAGGCAACTGTGTGTATCTCTGGGACTGCCCCGAGCAAGGATGAGTGCAGTTTTATGGATGGCACCACCCTTTGTCCACAGTTACATGCAGATTCATCCAACCGGGGTACAACTGTTGTAGATCCACAGACAACTGTGTGTATCTCTGGGACTGCCCCGTGCAAGGATGTCTGCAGTATCATGGATGGTTTCACCCATTTTGCACAGCTACCACACGACGCAGATGAGAACAATGAGAATGCGCAGCATCGAGCACCAGGACACCTGGAACACATGCAGGACTTTACGGACAACATTGTTGCAGCTCTTCCACCGTGGGTGACGACTACATCAGTGTTGGACGATGACATCCGTGTGCGTACATGGTACATCCATCATGAATTGCTTGTGCGCAATGAGCAGCCCAGAATTGTGTCCCTGTCCACAGACCGCCAACAGTGGATACAGCAATTGACTTCAGCTTGGTCTGATACCATTCATTTGGACATGCCAACTGCTTTCACTTTGCCAATACCTATGCCACCGAGAGGACCTGATACACAGTTCATTGCGTTGGATGTGATCCTCTCCCAAGGGCTCCATCTACAAAGGTTTTCAGGTCTGGTCACGGTGCATTACATTGATGATTCTGATGGTCTTGGATCCACTACAATAGCGGCTTCATTTCCTCCTTTTGTGAGTGGACATCACATTATTGACGCTGCGCAAGTGAGCCATATCTGTGATCATCCTGGAGGAAGAGTCTGCCACATTTTTCATGGATGGAATGCCATACCAGTAGATGATGATGCACAGCATCGCATGCGTCCTGGCCATTCTTTCATGATTCAGGTTCCCCATGATCCCAATCTGGACAGCACCTCGAACAATGCTGCAGCGGCCACGAGTAGCAGCGTGGCGGCCCACGGTTTGCCAACCGGAGGAGCAGAAGATCATTTTGCTGCTGGAGATGGAGGTCAAGATCAAGGATCTGCGGAGGATGATCAACTTTCATCAGAACCGCACTCAATTGACATGGAACCAAGTGCTGGACCGCTTTTCAATTGTCATTTCTACAGGCTCCGACATCCTCCTTTGCACATGTTCATGAAGAACGCAGCTGGGGTCCCTATGTTGACGGAGCTTGCACGCAAATTGGATGTAGTTGCGGCATCATTGCTACAGGCACACACCATCCTGGCGCCGATGGTTGGAGATTGTCGTGATGACTTCTCCTTCATCATCCAGTCGATCACAGATTTACCTGCAGCTTCATCCGACGCGCTTGTGATCATTGACGTTGAATTGCATTTTCACACAACTGCGTCTGGTATGCAGCCATTGCCGGCTGCGACCCGAAGAGTACACAGAGTACCACGTCATCTCTCAAGAGCAGGAGTGCTACACTACGCTGGAGTTCGACAGTATTGTGAATGGCAGAATGATGCATGCCTTGTCCAATACAACAACGTGCTTTGGGACATCAGTCAGCCTGCTTCCAAAGTGATGAGACATGGCACATACCTGCATGTGACGGTACCGCCACCAGTACAATTGCTCAACACGCTGCATGCAGTACATGTGGCTGAGCACCCAGTGGCCAATCATCAGGGAGTTCATGACACAGTACCAGCACCAGCACCCTCAACCTCTGCCCCATCACCGCCTTCTGCATCTTTGCCGGCACGAAGGCCGAGGCATGCTGTGCATCTGGATCATTGGCAGGATCAACTTAATCAGCTTTACGAAGATGAAGCAATTGTTGAGTTTGAAGAGGAGGGCCGAATTCTTTATGTTTGGACCTGGTTCATCCACCATGATCGCTACAAACTTTGTAGCGTGCCCCGCATTGTGAAGTTGGACGCGTTCAGACATTTATGGTATCAAGACCTCACAGAGCCATGGCAGGAACTCCTTAATCCTGATGATCCCATCACATTGGCAGTCATCGGCCATCGGCCACCACATGCTACCACGACCATGGACACAGTACACCTGATGATCGAACAACAGCCTCGAGAAGCACGAGCTGCGGGAGTCGTGTCGGCTGTTTTCCATGGGCAACATGAGGATCGACTGCTTCAAGCTGCATATTCACTGCCGCGGTGGCTCTGTGTTGAAGATCTTATTGACATCATTGAGATCAACCACATTTGCGAGGTCCAGGTTTGTACTGCCCTCTCTGGCATTGCGCACTTTGAGAAGTTCATACGACATGAGATACCTTCGGCCATCAGTATTGAACTCCATGTCCGCCCTCCAGATTGTCATGCTGATCAACGAGCTTCCAGCTCCAGTGAGCCGTTCCAACCTCAAAGACTGATGCCAACGGGAGCTCATGCGCTCCTGCAGCGTAGCACCAGTCTGGACCGCCATGTAGCAGGCAGTGTCCAAGGACGGCACCTGATGCAACTGAGGAGGAGATGGCACCGACACCGACCTCAACAACCAACAGAGTCAGGAGGCGATCCATCAGAGCACATATCGGACGAGCATGATCAAATTCCGCAGCGAGTTGCAGCCTGTGCCACTAATGCTCCGCCTGCACTCCCGATGCTGATCCCTATATGGCCAACAGAATGGACAACCCTCCTTGATGTCTGGACCTTCTACTTCAATCAAGCTGTGATGCCTGAAGGAGCGTCTATTGTAGCTGAAGTATGGTACTCAGATCACACCCGGCGCACATGGTCTGAAGCTGGACAAACAGTCACTTTGCAGGCTGATTTCACGCAGTGGGTGCCTCGCATCCTTGATGCATGGCCGGAATGGTATTTACCTGAACTGTCGTATGAAATCTTCGTGGTCAAGCCTATACACCACTTGGAGGCAACGATGGAGTACAATTTCATGTTCTGCTTCTCCAACAGCCGCGACCTGAGCACAAGACCATCTTGCTTACGGTGATGGATGAGTACACCGATCCATGGGTACCAGGTTTGATTTCCGTGGTTGTGCCGAACATCATTGATCACTGGACTCTGCTTCACCATGCCATTGTTGAATTTCAATGTCCACCAAGGGTAGCAACAGCGCGTTGTTTCTCCTATTTTGGAAACACTGATCTCTCAGCTGGCAACCTTTTTCCGGCCCAGCATGGTTCCTGTTTCACAGTAGTGGTTGAGCAACAGGCAATCGGCACCATTGCGGAACATCCACTGGAAGAAGACGAAGAGGCGCATCATGACGCAGAAAGCATCGCGATGATTCAGCTCAATGCACAACGCAAACAAACGGATGAGCGCCTAACTGACAGACTGGTGGCGCACGGCTGTCGGCCATCCGTATCAAGAGTACTGGCTCTACAGGAACTTATTCCTGTTCAAGACACTCCATCCTCCACCACGGTAGTACGCCTGCAGTCAGGGCTTCCTGAACTACAAGTCCCCGATTATTTTGAAGTAGCCATACCTTGCACACAGCCAACCATTGAGGCGGAGCTGATACATTGGGGACTGCATTGTGCCGCAATTCAATTTGGCTTACATGACAAGTACCTATGCCTGCCCAAAGATTTCTGCTACAGTGATGAGTGTTGCACTTTCATGTTTGCAAATGACGACCTCACTGATGAGCATGGATGCTTCCTGCACAAGCAACTGGATGACCTGGACACACAGGGAGTTCTACGACTTCTGGACAAACTGGGTTATGCAAGAGCTGTCATCACAGAAGATGTGCGGTTACCATGTTGCCTGCGAAAGATCAGATTTGTTAATGTTGTGCCTATGCATGCCACGAACAAGCATCCGCCCAGAACAGCCACGGAATGGCCTTCAAGAGATGACTTCGAGTGGCATGACAGAAGTTTATACAATCTCCATCAAGAAGCTGCGGCCACTCCTGCACACAGTGTCAACACTGGCTTTGACCAACAAGATTTGCGGGAGCTCATCGCAGCGGGTCACAACTTTCTGCAAACTGACTTTGAAGGGCTCGACATCCCTGATTTCATCAAGGAGAAAGTATGTGCAGGTCGACAATGCCTGGAGTATGATCGATGGCTGATATACACGGACGGTTCATCCCAATCGGCCCTTCGCCGGATGGTGCCTGAACGAGTGGATGACCTTGGCAAACCTGACACATGGGCTATCCTTGTGCTCGGGGAGAAGTACATGCCAGACGGTGCCTCACTGATCGAACCCATCGGGTGGTGTGCCCATCCGGTTCGATATGATGCCACCGGAAGCTGTTACACTCATGCAGAACGTGATGCTCTTATCTGGGCGGGGATCTGGCGGTTGTCTCAAGATAGCATCAGGCCTACTGTCTTTTGCTGTGACTCCCTCACCTGTGGGAAACAAGCATTTGGACTGATAGGAACGAGCCATGCCGACCCGTCGTACAGATTGCAACGAGGCATCTTCCAGGCGCTTGAGCACGGACTTCCTCCTGGGCATCTCAGACTCCATCATGTGCTTGCGCACGCTGGTGACCCTTTCAATGAGTTTGTCGACCTCGTTGCCAAGAGGGAGGGTCACAAAAGTTTCAATCATGGACGGCCCAAATTGGACATGCAGAAGTGGAACGGCATTTTCCCACACTTCTGGCTTCAATTTGCTCACACAAGCGGCTTGCCGCATTGGCGGAATGGTCAACTTCACACACTTGAGCCCACTCTGCCCACGAGTCACCATGTGCAGCCAACGTCCACTTGTCTGCCTGCTGTACAAGTTGATTTTCATCTCAGCATTGCCTCTGCCAATGTGCTCTCTCTATCGAGAGGACCAGACGGACACGGAGGCAAATTGCACTACCTCTTTGAGCAAATGAAAGCGCACAGTCTCAATGTCATGGGCATCCAAGAGAGCCGTGCGGACGAAGGAATTTCAATGTCCTGCAATGTGGTCCGAATCCGTGGGGGGCATGACAGAAAATCCTGCGGAATGGAGCTTTGGGTCAATCTCAGCCAACCCATTGGTCATACAGCAGATGGCAAAAAGCTTTACTTTCACAAATCGGACTTCCAAGTTGTCGTCCGAGATCCACGCAGACTTCTCATCAAAGTCGGGAACAAGGATTTTGCTTGTTGGTTCTTTGTTGGACATGGGCCACACTCCGGCAAGTCCACCCAAGAGCGAGAGGACTGGTGGAGTGCCACAATGGACATCCTGAGCAACTTCCTGGACCAACATCCTTGTTTCTGGATGATGGACGCCAATGCAGAACCAGGAGAGGCCGACAATTGCACGGTATTCCAGAGAGGCTTGCGCAGCTCGCGCAACACAGAGCCGTGGAGAAGATGTCTGCAGACTTTTGGGATGTGCCTACCGTCTACCACTTGCATCCACCAAGGAGATCGTGACACCTGGACGTCCATTGATGGAACCACAACACATTGTTTGGACTACATTGCCATCCCGACGACATGGCTATCGTCCTGTACATGGTCACAAGTCCTCCATGAGCTTGACCTCGCAACCTCACGAGATGACCATCAGGCTGTTGGAATCCAGCTCTGTTGGAGACAACTTACTGCGCTCAAAGAGCAGCAACAGGAGCTCCCTTTCATTGACTGGACGTCTCCAAATACGCCTGCAAACCTTCGCACTGCCCTCACCAGCATGACAGTCCCACCCTGGGACGCTGACATCGAGGCACATGAAGGTCAAGTGAGAAAGACTTTCCATGAAGCGATGAGGAAAGTACGAGGAAACAAGCCTCTGGGCCCCAAGAAGTCGTATATCAGTGATGATATCTGGAAAACCAGACAGCTCATGCTTCATAGCCGAAAGCAACTCAAACGAGGACGTGCTCTACTTGGGCGAGAATGCTTGGCTATGGTTTTCAAAGCATGGAGTCAGCGAGACAGTGACGTCTCGAGAGAAGAAGCGTCTCAGTATGGCACCACATTACGTGTTGGCATTTTGCATCACATGGCTGCACTCCTTTGCCACCGCTCTCAACTTCGTGCACAGCTCAAAGTCGCCAAAACTGAGATGATGAAAAAGCGACTGGCCAACATTGATGAAAACACACCAGCTGGTAGCATCCTTAAGATCATGCGTGAATTTACTGGCCCGACCAATCCACGCAAGAGAAAGCAAGCTACCATTCCGCTGGTACACCGGCCTGATGAGACACCGTGCAGCTCACCCAGTGAAGCCCTTGACGTTTGGATTGAGTTTTTCGCCAGCATGGAAGGTGGCTTTCGTCAAACGCATGAGGAGCTCAAAGAAGACTGGCTCCGGTCTTTGAAAGATCGGCCCAGGGACAACTTCCAGATCGAGGCCAAGCAGCTCCCAACCCTGGTTGACCTAGAACTGGCATACAGGAAAGTGGCGTGTAACAAAGCCACTGGACCTGATGGTATCCCTGGAGAAGTCTGCCATTTTGCTCCTGAAAAATGCGCGCAAGCCACATTTGCTTCTATGTGGAAACTCCTCCTCTTTGGACACGAGCCCCTCATGCACAAGGGAGGTCTCTTAGTCCAAGCCTATAAAGGTAAGGGTGCCACTACTTCTTGCAGTTCGTACAGGTCTCTGCTGATCAAGTCACATTGGCAAATCCATCCATCGGACATTGCGATCTGCTCAAGCCTCTACATTTGAATCATTCTTGCAAGCGCAACAGCTTGGAGGGCGCCGGGCCATGCCGGTCACGTATGGGGTCCACTTAGCACGTGCCTACATGCGACAAGCCAAAACCCAAGGCAAATCGTGCGCCATTGCATTTCTAGACCTGAAAGAAGCGTTTTACAGGATCTTCAGACCCATTTGCATGCAGGGCGCCGTCACTGATGAGGATCTGGCCAAGCTCATGGGCCGATTGAACATGCCGCCGGACGCCTTGCAGGTTCTCAGACAAACCCTGGATGGACCTTCGGCATTGGAGCAAGCGCAGCTGCCAACTGTTGACAGACGAAGCCTGCAAGCAGTACATCTACAGACTCATTTTTGGATGAATCGACAACAGGATGTAGTACAAACTGCACAAGGCACCAGGCCAGGGGACCCATTTGCAGACATTGTGTTCAGCTATGTCTGGGCGGTTGTGCTACGCAAGCTCCAATCCTTCATGAGTGCCAATGACTTGATCAGTACATTCCCCAGTTGGTCACAGATTCAGCTATTTGCGGATCCTGAACAAGTTCATGACGGCACTGACGAGTTTGTAGGGCCGACGTGGATGGACGATTTGGCAGTCTGTGTCGAGGGCCCGACAGCAGCTGACATAGTTGCCAACATGGGGGTCGTCATGAGTAGATTGCTGGAACTCTGCTTGGAGCACTGCATGACGCCCAACCTCAACAAGAACAAGACGGAGATTTTATTCTCGTTCAGAGGGGAGAGGTCGCGCCACTACAAGCAGCTATACCATGGCCCGCATTCCACAGGCAGTTTTCCGGTCATTTCTGAGTATGGACTCCATGAAGTACCGATCACTGCCAGCTATTGCCACTTAGGAGGCATTCTCCACCATTCGACTGATCAGAAGGAAGAGATCAAGAAGCGTATCGGAATTGCGTTTGCGGCGCTCAATCACCACAGCAAGTTGCTCTTCCGAAATTGGAGATTGCCTCTCAAGAAGCGTACCCAGTTATTTGAGTCGCTGATCTTGAGCAAGCTCTTATACGGTGCGGAGACATGGGTTGTGAATGACAACGTGACAGTTGATCGCTTTCATGCTGCCGTCATCAAAATGTATCGCAGACTGCTTTCAATTCCAGCTGATCATCATATTGCAGATGATGCAATTCTGACAGAAGTCAGCCTGCCGAGTCCGATGGAACTGATTCGTCGAGCCCGACTGCGGTATGTGGCCACACTACTTCATTGCGGACCTCGACATGAATGGGGCCTTTTGGCCCAAGACGCAGCTTGGACGAACCTGGTTGAAGACGACATGGTGTGGATCTGGCGTCAGATCTGGCACAGTTCATCTCTGCCAGACCCACGCATTGACTGGGCCACCTGGAAGGACCTGATCATACATCATCGCTCCTATTGGCGAAGGATTGTCCGCAGGGCTATCGAGCATGCCATCCAGCAAAGAAGAAAGCGCTGGTTGGTTCATCGATTCCACGTGGAGATGCTGAACATCTTCAGGGACCTCTATGACTATGAGCCGCACCATACTGCTCCAGGCCATCGCGGGCACGAAGTGTATGGGTGCTTGAGCTGCCAAAAACTGTGCCGCACCCGAGCTGGAGAAGCGGCTCACATGTTCCGAGTTCATCAACAAGTTGCCAAGCGCCGATTCTTGAGTGACTCCACTGTGTGCCCATCATGCTTAAAAGAGTATCACACGATGAAGAAGCTGTCTGCGCACCTCTACTATGTCAAGGCTTGTCGACAATTGCTCATGAGTCGCAACTATGCCTGCCAACCGCCACCGGGTGCGGGATCGCAGCAAGACCGGGAGTTGAGCCAGCAGCATGATCGTCTTCTGCCTCCAATTCAGGCTGAAGGACCCAGACAACCTTCGCCGCGTATCAGAGAAGAGCATGCGATTGACAATGACCTTCACATGTTCTACATGGAGACCTTCATCGATGCGGAGGACTTGTCCAGCGCTGTGCAGGCTTTTCAAGTGGAGGCGCTGCAGCGTCCTATTTCCTGGAGTACCTGGACAAGCACCTTGCGCTACTTCATGGAGACACTGGAAGATGAAGACGTGGAGCGATGGAATGTCTCCGCCCAAGACGCCAGAGCACGATTGACAGAGCTGCTTGCCCCGGAGCAATGGGGACTGCAGCATCCTCCGGCGCATGACAACATTGACCTGGAGGAGCTAGAGCAAGAATGTCGCGATGTGGCTGTGACGACTTGGGAGAAGGGTGCGGATATTCCAAGGCAATTCGGACGACATCGCATCTTCTTGCACATGTTTTCGGGCAGACGCCGTATGGGAGACGTGCAACATTTCCTGGACAACATGGAGGTGCCCACTGAGTATGTGTTGCACGTTGTGAGCATGGACATCGTTGTCGATGCGGTTTGGGGAGACGCTATGGCGGTTGGCACGAGGAACTACTGGCTCAAGATGGCGAAGGACGGCTACATTGCAGCCTTTCTCGCGGGGCCTCCATGTGAGACATGGTCCAAAGCCAGGGGAAGAAAGCTTGTCTCTGGTCGTGGCCCGCGGGTTGTGAGGGATGCTTCAAACCTATGGGGCTTGCAATGTCTAGCGTTGAAGGAGGTGAAGCAGGTGATCACGGGTAACGAGTTGCTGACCTTCACGTTGTTGATGGCTGGACAGGTAGTGTGCACGGGCGGCTCTGGTGTTGTTGAACACCCTGCAGAGCCAGAGGAACCTGAAGTGGCTTCCATTTGGAAGCTCCCGGTGATGCTTGCGCTTATGCAAGCGCCTGGTGTCCAACGACTTCGACTCAGTCAGGGCCTTTTCGGCGCACCGACGGCCAAGCCAACTGAGTTGCTGACCATCAACATGCCAAAGCTCCCACTCTACCTACGGAAATGGCTTACTCGCCCAGAACTCCCCAGAGGCCAAGCAATTGGAGTCACTGAGGAGGGGTTTTTCCGCACAGCACTCCTCAAGGAGTATCCGCCTGCCCTATGTGGGGCCTTAGCGGAAGCCTTCCGCGATCAACTTGATCAGTTGATCGTGATGGACACTGAAATGCCACCCGAGACAGATATCGCCAAATGGACGTCAATGTCCGTGACAGAGTACAGTCGTCACATTGGCGCTGATTTTGCAGGGTGAAGCCAAAGTAGGTGTCGAATTCAGCATCATGCAAGGCCGCAGCAAACCGCAGCAATGGGCCGGAGTGAAAAAAATATATATATGGAATTATATGGATATATTATAAATATATGTACAATATATTATATACAATCATATGGTATAGAAATTACATATGGTATAGGCATGGTCATAACCACCATAAGTTAGATGGCGACAAACGCCCATTCACAATTCTTCAATGACATTGGTAACCCCATGTTTAAGCGGCGAGACGACTCAGGAGTCTGAACCGGTTGATGTAAAGCCGGCATTCCACAGCGAGGCGTAAGACACCAAAAGCTTCGACATTGTGAGCAGAACCAATGGATTCATAAAGCATATAAAGCAGAATTGGGTGCAACCAGAAATGATACATGACCCATAGGATCCATGGTGCTGGTATATATGCTAACATAAAGGGGGTATATTGATGGGATCCATGTTACCATATATAGCAGCACCATGGATCCTATGGGTGATGTCACAGGTGTCTTTGATGTCTTAAAACCCATGGTGATTGCTGCTGCCCAAAGTCGAAAGTTACTTACGGCTGCATCTGTTCAACAGAGGCTCCATGGCTAGAAATGAAGATGTCACATTCCAAGTCACCCCATGGGAATTCCCATTCCAAGCATGTGGATTCCTTAAGATCTTAAGATCATTCAAATTGGATAGACATGGGAATTACACCCCTACAACATTCAAATTGGATTATTTGTTTTTACTAAATGATCTAAGACATGAGCTCTCACATGGCTGTGGATCAATAGTTTCAGCATAGTTCAGCATCCTGGGAAACTAACTGCCAGCTGTTGGGGAATTGAACATCGATACATCCCAGCTACGGATCGATATTTTCACAGCTACCTACAGGTACCACCAGGTACCCATGACCCATCAGTGCCATCTGCTCACGATCCTTGACGATCTGCGTATCGGAAAATAAGAAGGCCATGCCCTGTCCGTTGGCTAAAAAAGGGTCCCCCCCAAGCTGCTGGCTGGTGAATAAGGCATTATAGTGATGATGGATAAGTTGAACCGTTTAAAAAGAATAGATATGTATAATATATAATTATACTATAGTGTTTATAATATTGATATATCATGACATATCAAACATTATATACCACACATTAGCAAACATTATCAACCATCCTCAAACAATATCAAACTAGTTAACCGATGTTAACAGGGTTTATAACCAACATCAACCAACATCAACCAACATTCACCAACAACATTGTACTCACCATTGCTTACCATCGGGGTCCCAAAGAGGTCCGTGTAAGGTTGCTAAAATCAAGTCCGGGTGCTGACAACTTGAGAAAGCATGAGCTGATGGTTGCTGAATTCGTATGAACTACTTGTCTATTCTATGATTACAGACTCATGTTGAGGAAACCTTTCGTCATACAGCTGCACGATAAACCACCCCCTGCGCCTTGCCCTCACCCTTGGTAACTTCGGTCATCATTCGCTTCAAGTCTTCTCTAAAATCATTCACACCTAGGAACGCTGGCTGGTGGAGGGATTAGGATGGCTCTCGGATGGAAATGTGAACCAAGCATAACAGAGGCTTAATCAACAACTCTGGGATCTCCAATCATCATGTGGAAAACATGTGGAAAATAGCAGAAATGCACAGGGTATGGCCTGTAAGATCCTGTATGTATGGCTCGGACTCGAAAAGGATTTTCAAAGGCCAGTCTGAGGGTCCTTTTGCTGCCCAATGTTTGAACTATATCCCATAGGATCCATGTATGCTATATATGGTAACATTTACCATCAATATACCCCCAATGTTAGCATATATACCATACATGGATCCTATGGGATATAGTTGGGGGAACTGCCTTGCGGCTGGTTATGAACGCCGTAACAGGATATGAACCTGACGCCCGAGAAACCAATCCGGAAGGAGAGCTGTTGGAGCTATTTGGTGGCACATCCCAGGTTAGTCCAGCCATAGCCACAGTCATTTTTTGGAGTGAAGCAAGAGTTAAAGGAATGCTGTCCTCCAAATGTGACTCTGATGACAGTTTCGAAACCGAAACTGGCAACACAACATTGTGGTTCATGCCAATCATTCATCAATATCTATTGCTTGTGTGTGTCTGTGACTCTATATGATTCACTGGTAATGGAGATATCTGCATTGTGCATATGGCTGCCCAAGTCCCAATGGCTAGCCTTAGCTATCCCGCCAAAAAGAAACCTAATGCTTGAAGCATAGGCATACTCCTCCAATGTCCACTTAAATGTTCCATGAATTCAATCTCTGCCAAAGACAGCCTGACCCCGTCACCAGTTTCCCTCCGGCGCTGCGCTTCAGACCATACGTTCGGGTGATCTCGATGGAGCTGCAATTGAACTGCGGACACGTGCGGTTTGACTATGTGAATCTCAAGCAACCCAGTGTTCTTTACTCTCTGGTAAACATACAAAAAACTATTAAACATGGTGATAGAAGTAGTGGATTTACCCATTAAACATGGTGATTTTCCATAGTTATGTGACAGTTTACCAGAGGGTAAACATCTTAAACCAAGAAAACTGGGTTTGCAACCAAAGTCACTTGGAATTAGACCAAGAAATTAGATCGCAACTTGGATTGTAGAGCAGTCTTGCAGCAAAGGCCGTGGCCGCTTGTCCCCGCAATCTTCGGTTTCAGGGCTTGTTTGCCCCGATCCAGAGGTGGTGTGACAATCAAATCAGTGGAATAATTTTCGGATCATAAAACATGATGAAACTATGGCCCAGCAGCCCAGCCCAGCCGATTTTTTCGAACAAATTGGTTCTAAAACAGCCCAGCACATGAGCTGCTACATCTAGGATTGAACAATTCCAAGCTGGAAAGCGTCACACATCCTGGCAGCGTATTGAAACAGTTTAAAACTGGTTGTTAAACATCAATGTTAAACACTACTCTGTGTGGTTCAGGAACATTACGCACATCCATAGATCTCACCCGTAGTATAAGTACAAGGAGTATTAGCTGCTGCTCAAAGCTGAAAGTCTGCTGAATTGCGACACTTCCCAGTGACTGTGACTCCTTTATTGGGTATTCGGAAACCAATGCGGCCGTACCGTACGACAGGTGCTATGCTCAGAAGAGCTCTTTCGCCTTCTTGGCATTTTGCTGCTTCCTGAGACTGCTAGAGTCCAGAATAGTTTCAGAACTGATGGCAATCACCTCCGAAAAAAAAAAAGAGAAGCAACTGGAAAGAAAAGATTTACTAAAGTCAGCCAAAACGATTTGCTCAAGCTCCTACTAGTTAGTCATTTAGTGGTTGAGCTACCCGGCTACCCTGATAAAAATGGTTTGCTCAATGAGGAATCACCCATTCATGCAGGATTTACACCGGCAGCTCATACAGGGACCGAAAAGTTCAACAACACCCACCCAAAGGAACCTATCCGTTCCAAACCATGATTTTCTGGTTGGTGGTTTCAACCCGAAAAAGTATTAAATTAGTCAGTTGGAATGATGAAATTCCCAATATATGGGAAAGTCATAAAAACTCTTCCAAACCACCAAGCAGTTTTTGTTTAACCATTGTGATGGCAGGGGCACACGATTCCCCTGGCGCATCCAGGGAATCGGAGGGTTAAAATCATCCCATCCTATGTTCAGGGTAAAGTAGGGGCAGAGTGCGGTCATAACCCATAGGATCCATGGTGCTGCTATATATGGTAACATGGATCCCATCAATATACCCCCTTTATGTTAGCATATATGCCATAATTACATGGATCCTATGGCTAACTGGGGTGATTTTACTTCCGAACTGGGAATGAGCCACCAAGGACTCCACAAGGGAGTCGCTCGAGAATCCATTTGGGAAGCTTCTGGAACTCTGCGAAGGACATGCCGAAGATGGACTCAAAGTCCGAAGCAGATAAGTACTGCTCCCTCTTCGCCTGCAGTGAAACTGCCGCTTCCATGGTACCCTCCAGGCTATGCGCTCATTGAAAAACAGCAAGGGGAAATCATGGAGAATTCCATGCAAATCATTACCCATAGGATCCATGTATGGTATATATTATATATGCTAACATTGGGGGTATATTGATGCTAAATGTTACCATATATAGCATACATGGATCCTATGGGTTATTAACTGATGATTGTTCAAACGGAGGAATCTGCCACTGCCACAGATTTTAAAGAGGGATATGGCAGTGTGTCAAAACCCTGGTACCCCTGGTGAACATCAAAATAGCTGGTAAATGGATGTTCATCCCCCTAAAAATGGTATTAATAGGTATTGATCCATACCCATATTACAAGAAGAGGAAGTCAAGGATTGGAGGTCGTTGGACCGTTGGACCGTGGATCTTCATGGATCTTCCATGTCTATATGAAAGAACAGCAACACATCCGGCTTGTCGCTGGCCCCATTTTTTGTCGCACCTCAATGAGGTCTCACCAGGTCATCTTTTCAGTTGTTGAAAAAAACTCCCCCATTTCATTCCACTATGATCCCATTAGTATGCTGGTTGGTGGTTGAGCCCTACCCCTCCGAATGATGGAGTTCGTCAGTTGGGATGATGAAATTCCCAACTGAATGGAAAGTCATAAAAACTGTTCCAAACCACCAACCAGTATCCCATGATTATCCCATGATTATCCCATGATTATCCCACGTTTTCCCTTCATCACCCGTTCTGGATCCTTTCGGGCTCCCCCAGGTCGTCACCGCTGCGAGTGGCTGGGTCCACATCTGGTGGTTTGGCGCTGCTCACTTTCAGTTCCTGGTGCGAGAACTTCTTCTCCGACGGATCTGCCTCTGTCACGAAAATCCACTGATTTGGGGGTTTCCGAAAACGGAGGTACCCCAATAGCTGGATGGTTTATGTCATGGAAAATCCTGTTAAAATGGATGATTTGGATTGATTTGGGGGATATCCCCATTTTTGGACACCTCAATTTCTTTCCACCTCAATTTCTTTCCACCTGTCGCAAAGTGCTGCAAACCTTTGCACACTGCATTGTGTCTTATCTACGACAGCCTCTCCAAGATGGAAGCAATGTGTCAAGTGTCATGCTTGTTTGACCAGAAAAAGTTGTGGCCCCTTCGAACAAAGTCCCAAATGGATCCAAATGGAGGTACATGTTGCAACCCCCAAAGCAACAACCTCTGTTTGCGGATAACTATACCATCTTGTTATTTAACATAGCCATGGAAAATGGCCCATTTATAGATGGTTTACCTATTAAAAATGGGGATTTTCCATGGCTATGTTAAATAACCAGAGGGTCGGTTTCATCACGGATCTGCCACCGAAATCCCAAGCAACAGCTGCCGGCTCCGCTTTTCGCCGAGCCACGAACTCAGCATCATCCGTCTTGTCCTCTTTTCCTTTTCGCATCACCCATGGGACAAATCGATTGGAGATGAAGATCATATGTATACACGTATGTATTCCACCATGAAGCATCAAAACCTTCACCATGCAATCTCTCAAACTCCATGGAGTTAAAACTTAATACTTCTACGGTTGCTTCACTTGTTCATCCCCATCCCATCCATCCCCATCCCATCGTATCGCCCTAGCTTCGAGTGAGGTTGGCGGTATCACCAGTGCGATGGCCGATGTAGGAGGTGTCCACCTTCCACTTGCCATCCTCGTGTTTGACGGAGGCCGAGTGTGCCACCTGCCGAGCGGAAAATGGGAAAATGTCAGGGATGGAACACACATATCATATTATCATGATATGGAGATTTAGACTCTTGTAGATGCTTGTGGCTATTCAATAGTCTGTTGTTCTAGATATTGATAGATAGTCTTAGATTGTATTATATATTTACAGTATATCTCTGGTTAGTACTTGATGTTCCATGTATGGCAAAAACAATGTTCTATAACCGCTATATCCCGCCAAAAAAGGTTGACAAAACCATACAAAACCACTCTTGAAAGATCTAAAAGCCAAGTTGAAGTGCTGCAGTATATATAATAAATTGGTATAAATTTGGTGTTCTGACAGCTTCCAGGAAAATGAAGGTTTCCTGGTTGATTCTGAAATTATTTTGAAATACAACGCAGTACTCTTGTATCAACAGACATTTGGGTAAGTGTCAAATTTCAAGAAACATAGCTCCGTTAAAGCAGTTTGCACAACCCTGCTACTAATCACCATCCTGGTCCCTTTTCTCCATTGATATCCCCTAGGCCCTAGGTGGTTTTATTGACATGCCCAATGTTCGTGGTTGATACCTACGCCATCAACACGGACACAAGCTGGGCATTACTCACTTCACGCCAGAGCCACTGCTGGTCCGTCCACTTTGCCGGCCAGCACCGATTTTCGGCCTGACCGATGGCAGGTGTGAAACTGGCATTCGGATGGTCTTTTTCGAGGATTCATCAAATTCATATATAACTATATGCTCAACCTAAATGATTGGACCCATCTAGCAACCATCAGATACTTGTTGAAGTTACGGACATCCAAAAGTGGGGACATCAGCCTGCAACAGAACATGTTGTTATAATATGTTATAATGTTTATATTATCCTTCTCATTATCATTATCAGTACCATAAATGCTAAATATGTAATATGAGAACTCTAGTACAACTATATAATTTATCAGTACTAATAATTATTTAATACAACGTTGTTATTCTAAGTATCTATCATACTGAAAAAAAAACAACCAGTAGCCATATGCTCCATGTACAGCATATTAACATACATTTGGGTGATAATTAGGTGATAATTATTAATACTATAAATAATACTACATATAACAACTCTAGTACAGCTTCTCAAATATTTATCAGTACTTATTCAACATTGTTATTATCAGTACTAAATAGCTAGATCCATCTAGATCCCTGTTTACAACTATTACTGTTATTATGATTATATTATTATTATTGTTATTAGTTACAACTACTATATTAGTAACAATACCATTATTATTGTAAGATCCTTGTTTACAACCCTCTCGGGCACAAGGCAACATCCCAGGAGCTTATGGGGCCACAACCGTGGCATCCACATAGATTCGATGGGCATTTTACGACAACGAACATGTGTTTTATTATGATCTACTACACATAGATAGATATAATATATATATATATATATTTATACACACACATATTATGTATAATACATCTTATTATGCTGACATATGCTGACTATTCAATGCAACACGACTGATAGGCTTCTGGAAATGGCTAGAACCGGAGTTCCACCAGCAACGTCGGCGCCTTCCAGTCGATCCACCTCGCCGGTGCGGTGATTGATGTACCTTTAGCTGCCCCCGGCTAGGCGTCTGGAAAGATAGGGGAGTGATAGGGAAACCCAGCTGAGTTATTGAAGATATTTCCATTATTGTAATATATTGATATTGTAATATATTGTAATATATTGTAATATATTGTAATATATTGTAATATATTGTAATATATTGTAATATATTGTAATATATTGTAATATATTGTAATATATTGTAATATATTGTAATATTGTTATTGATGGGAAGTTACCCTTCACTAACTCTAACATTGAATTTTAACATGAGGATTTGTGTCAATTGGTTGTCTCACCCCGAGGGTTGGTTGGGGTAGTCAGGGACGAAAAAGTAAACACGTCTGATCACAATATCCTGACACTGATTATCCCTTGTGCAAAAAAGGCTTTACGTGGAAAATCCACTCACCTCGATTTAATTTACACTCTGAAATATACTGGAACCTGAAACTTGGATTCTGGGATCTCTCATTTCCTTTGTATAGCATCAAACATATTCAAATATCATAAAGAGTTCGAAATTCCGCCCAGACACGACATATCCACGTGAAATTTCGACGAATCATCACTTCGATTGGACGACTTCGACGCCTTTCGAACGGCCGGAGCTTCTGTCGGAGCCTCCGCATAGCCACCAGTGGCAGTGGCCGGCGCCGGCGCCGGCGGTTCCGGTTCCGCACTGGCGCCCTCGGGCGTCACAGAGATCACGGTGGCGTCGTGTTTGCCCATCAGCAGAAGTTCGCCTTCGAAGGTGATGAAGCCCTTCTTCCGGGCCGCTTTCCTGGAGGGCGGCAAGGTCTGTCTCTGCTGCTAATGATTGAGATTTGGTCAAGAAACATGCCAATTGTTATAAGGAAAATATATGAAAATATGGGAACATGATGATAAACCATCAAATTCTGGAGGATAATTAACCAATTTCCAGACGAACGCAAATGATGACCAGCTCCCAGGACCCGAAGATCAAAATCCAAATCTTGGCGCCCCTGGAGTCTGGAGTGACCCAAGCTTCACATGCAGCGGTGGATGATTTGCTGTCTGAAATTTTGATACATTTGGGGAAGCAACGGTCCGATATCTCTGGAAATTCACCCCCAAAAAAATTGTTCATGGTCAATATATAGTATAGAATAATATGGATAATAATATTGTAATATAGATTGTATATGTGTGTGATATGCAATATCATTGTTATGGTGAACTAACCAGCGCTGTTCCATTGCTGCCACAGAGTCAACGTGCCCATGAGGGCCTCGAAAGTCTGTTCCACAATCTCATCTTTCACCAGTTCACCGAAGGTCACTCCTAAGTCAAAAACGTGTGATACAAGGGCGGCGGACCCCAAACCACATACTATTCTATTTAATTCATGTTAATTCTATTTCAGTAGGAAGCCTAGTGAGTTTCCGGGTGCCCTATCTTTCCATACCTTGCTTCATAATTCACAAAAAGTCAAACGTGAGGCAGATTGCAACCCAATCAGGCAATCAAAAAAGTCCAGGGGGTGGCATTGTTGGGAGCAACAGGAGTTGGCACTATTACGCGGAGTCAAAGGTGAGGCCCCCCAGTTATAAGTTGATTTGTAATCTCATCAACTAATGTTGGTTATTGAGATTATAATGGAGAATTCTCTGATATTATATTGTTGATTAGTTATGATCCTATCAATAACTTTATGTGATTTTGTGGAGAATTCTCATGTATTATTATTAGTTATAAGGCATATCCGGTATATCCCCCATAAACCACAGAATTATCCAAGTTATAAGTCAACTTAGCCATCATAATGTCAGCTCCACACCCAATGAAATCTCCATTATTGCTGCGCTGGTTTAATATGGTTAAATCCCATTAAATCAGCAGTTTTGCTGCTTCAACATGGTTTTATCCATGTTTAATTCCCATGACATCACCATTTTTACATATTATATGTTTCCATATGTTTCCACCTTTTTCAGCCATGTCTTTCCCACGTTTTCACTCCATTCCCAGTGCCGCGCCACGATCCGCGCCGCCGATGCGGCGGATCTCCTGGCAGATGCGGCGGGCCTCGTCGTCCGAGGCCTTCAAGACGGCAGCGGCTTCATCCATGGCGCTTGAGGCTGGAATGGCAGCGGTTGAGGCTGATCATTCCCAGATGCTCCATGGTGCTGGAATATTTACCTACATAAAAGCCCCAAAAATGGTCCAGTTTTGTAGGTAAATATTCCAGCACCATGGAGCATCTGGGATTGATGGAATCTGGTTGGTGAATAGATGGGATTATGGAATATTATGGACGGGCTGAGCCAGGAAACTTTGAGGGAAAAAATTGGATGGGGAATCTGGTTGGTGGTTGAGCCCTACCCCTCTGAAAAATGATGGAGTGAGTTCGTCAGTTGGGATGATGAAAATCCCAATAAAAAAAAATGTTCCAAACCATCAACCAGGGAATTGGATGAAATTGGTTGATGGGACAAAAATTCGGGTGATCCCATTTATTGGATTTTATGGGTTGGAATCTACTGGTCGGGAATTTAGTGATGATTTATGATGATTTTCATGGGGGTTCTGCTGATAGGATTTGTTGCTATAGATATATCATGGGATTGTGCTGATTTATGAGGCTTAATGGTGATTTATGTGGATATAACGAACTATATACGGGATTATAATGGATTATAGTTGGATTATCGTGATTTATGGGGTCCAATTGGTTTGATGGTGAATTTTGCCGGCAATAATGGGCAATATTTTCATATCATGGGATTTCTATGGGTTTTTTTGGGTATAACATGGTATATCTATAACTAAATATGGGATGATATATCCCACTTGTACTTTTTCATGGTGATTTAATGGTGATTGTATGGGATACAACCAACAAAATATGGGATTATGATGGGAATAGCTATCTGATAATGATATTGACATAGTGGTCCTAGAGTAGATGGAATATGGACCGTTATTTCAGAAAATCCTCTTTAAAATGGGGCAAGCTTTGGCAATCCATGAAATTCCTATCTACTTCAGGGTGATTGTAGATCTATTGGAAATATACTGGGTATCATATGGGACATGATATAGCTAAATTAGCTAACTAAATATGGGATTACAATGGGAATAACTATACCTATGACATATGCTTGGTGGTTCACCCCCGGAATCATAAGTGGCTTATAACTAGGCCTAAGTATGGCCAAATTCCAGTCATAACTGGGGTGATTTTACACACTGGGATGAGCCACCAAGTGGCCTCTGTAAATTTCACAAAACTATGGAATATAGTAACTGGTTGGTGGTATACCTACACCTCTGAAAAATATGAGTTCGTCAGTTGGGATGATGACATTCCCAATATGTGGAAAAATAAAACATGTTCCAAACCACCAACCAATAATATAGGTTCAGGTTGCAAACGTCCGAGTTATGGAAAAAAATGTCAATGGGTAGCTGCGATTCAGCTCTCCAATTTCACTACACAGGTAGCAATTCTTGCCCAACTCTACTGTATATCTGGTAAGGTCCCATCATTGTTGGCACTCCATACCTTTTGAAATGCGTGTATTGAAATAGATGCTCATCATCACTGTACTTCCTGCTGTGGGTCATGAAAATCTATGAAAATCATACACTGTACATGAAAACTTGTAAATCACCAACCCAAACTGGGAGGTTCATCAACAGCACACGGGAATAGAGCCAGTCTGAATTTAAAGGACAATGATTTCAGACTGGTGGGCAAAACAAATCCAGATGTAGATGGGGCAAAAAAACACTCCTCCGCATCCACCCAAGCACTTTAACCAAAAAGTGGAGACAGACCCAGCCGGAAAATCAGTTTTTTTTCTAGAGCCGAATAAGACTGGAGAATCAACCAACCATACTGAGGGATAGTAATAATTAATACGCTGGCGCGGATACACGCAAATCAACAACTGCAATATGAAACTGGTGTCAACAGTCCACATGATATAAATGAGTGACGTGTTTAAGAGACAAAACAAAGGAGCAAGTACAAAGGGCTCTGCTTGACAATTTCACCATGGTTTTCACTGAGCATCTGAGCCCCAAAGCACGTATGTATAATGTATACCTTGCAGTGGCATCAATTGAAGACACACCTCAAACTGGGCTGCAGTGATTGTGATGGTTGTGAATTCTATACTCTCACTCGCTTCACATGTTTTGTTGCTCTTGCCCCTTGCAAGAACCCCAGACCACCCACGTTTCTTTTTACAGAAAATTCATTTGCTGCTTCAAACACCCAGAGGTCAAAGTTTCTTGACTCGATCCTTTGGCCATGGCCGTAACATGGAAACCGCGGCTTGTCAGTCACGCTATGCTCCAGGTTCAAGCTCCGAGATCAAGAGATGTAGCGGAAGATTCACAGAGTGTGGCCGTTGATCCTGGGGCATCATCGACATGGAAAGGTCATGTGAAAGCGGTCAAGAAATTTAAAAGCCACTTTTTTCAGAACATTGGACCTCTTAGATTCTTAGATATGCAAAAAGTTTGGAATCCCAAGATCACCAACAGGTCCAACCTTTTGTGGCAAATATAAATGCATCTTATCGATAACGACCAGCCAAAATCCGCCAGGTGTCCAGAGGCCTCGACGCATATCATCCCATGTCATCCCATGTCATCCCATATCCACTGGTTGGTGTATAAAGAGACTGTACATTCAACAAAAACCAGATATGAAGACTGGGATCTACCACAGAAACAAACATGAGATCCATGAGATTCTTAACCTTGATAAGCAACTCAGCTCAACGTTTGAGATTCCTGTCTGTCTGAAATGGAACATATGGGGAAAGTCATGGGAATCATAAGCCCAGCATCTTGCCTGTTGATGTGCAGCTCTTCTTCATATTCAACTTCCACATGTTTTCGCTTGGCTAAAGGTTTTCTCTTCACTTTCCTCTTGCTCGGCACCTCTTTACCTGGTAGTGTCAAAGGAACCATTTGCAACTGGTGGAATGAATGGCATGTTCGTATGTACGGACTGATGACTGAACCTATAAGTCATACAAGTATATATGTAGATAATATATTGTATATATATATATATGTTTACATACATAATATACATATATACATATACATATGTACATATAGTTTTCCCTAAGTAGAACGAAATGGAAGGGCTCCTATTTTTTTATTGGGACCCCCACAAAGGCACCGCTCAAGTTGTGATCCTCCCTGGGTACAGGTCGGTCACTGGGCTCGCCAGACGGAATGATGCGGAAGGATGGTGAATGCCTTACCATCCATGTGGGAGCTACACAAACATATAATGATCATACCAAACCAGTGGTTAATGGTGGTTAATGGTGGTTAATGATGGTTAATAATGGTTAATTATTGTCTGGTTGGTGGTTGAGCCTACCCCTCTGAAAAATATGAGTTCGTCAGTTGGTATTATTATTCTCAATGTATGGAAAAATGAAATTAATGTTCCAAACCACCAACCAGTATATAATCTATAGTTATATAATGTTATATAATGTTATATAGTATTATGATGGTTCTATATTGAAGTAGAACGTTTCCCATCCACATTGAATCATTATCGTCTCTAGATTCGAATCGAAGATAGGACATTTCTACAGCAAAAGCCAAGTGGCGTGGCTCGCTCAGGTCCTGATGCGCAGAAGGTTCCCTGGGCCCCTGGGCCCCTGGGCACTTGGCCCATTTTTTTTGGTTGCATTATTTCTTACTGGTGCTTAGTAGGGAATGGGGGAATGGGATCATGATTACTAGTGATTATGGATCATTCCCTCATTCCCTACTAAGCACCAGTTTTTTTTGTTTTATTCAAAAAAAAGTGGTCAGAAAGTTGAAAGTTGAAAGATGTTGAAAGTGTATCAGGACACGATCTATTCCCCCACTTCGGGGCTGAAATGCAGTTCTCCAGTGAACGATTCTGTACGGAGTAACACCTGGATCGAAACACTTGGACAACCTATGTTTTCGTTTGTTTACCTCCAATTTGAAGTGGGCCCCTGACCCACTCAATCATCCCCGGCAACGTGGCCAGCATGGTGTTGCCAATACATTCCGACAATTCGTGAGTGATTCACAAGCCCATGGTGGTTGATATTCCAAGTGTTGTATCCCCAAGCCTTGCCAGTCTCACCACCGAACTTGGCAGTCCTCCATCTCCAATGTCTGTGGCTGGGACCTCTGACTGGCAGAATCCCAATGTGTATAATGAATTAAATAAAATCTCAAGATGTCAAGTTGCTTCTCAAGTGTTTTTTCCTATGGAAAATGACTGAGTGTTTATTGTGATGTCTCAAAATGTTGATCAAAAGTCAATAATTTGCTGGATTTGTTTCTTTTCGTCAGGTTGAATCGTTCAATTCGCAGGATGTGTTGCCTCAACACATCTCAACCATTGTTTTTGTCGAATCACAACCAATTTATGGGAACCGCGTTTCCCTCTGGCCCCAAATGTTCTTGCTTACATCAGACTGAAACTCAATACGATTGGATTTTCTCTCCTCATTTTCCTGGATTCAGTTCTCCTTTTTCACCGTGAAATCTCAAGTCCTGCTGGTATGGCAAAAGATGCAAAAAGAAGGCCACTCTTGGAATGTGGCGAGTCAGATTCCTGTGTGCTTCCTTACTCACTAAACTCCAGTGGGTTTGGAGATGAAACCTTCATTCTTGAGACAAGCGCCTGGTTGACGCGTAGAGTCCTTGCTGCCGCCGTCGCAGAAGCTCCTTGCTGAAGGAAGCGTTTTGTGCACATATTGAGGTCACGATATGTCAGGATTCGTGCAATTGAGACCACCAGAAAGCTTTACATAGGTTGGTATTTGATCAGCGCAAACATAGTGCTACACCCCGAATTTCCTGGAATGGAACGAGCAAGCATGGGAGCTTCAACAATATAAATGGGACTTTGTTTTTAAAACAATACATGCATAAACTTATGCATCTTCTATATGAAACACAAACATGCTGGCAATAAGAAAAATTAGCCATAAGCATGCTTGGGGAGCTAAAGAGTCTTAAACTTATGTCTATGTCGGTACGGTGTTTTGGTGTGTTTTTGTAATGATTGAGATGATGCACCTGATGGGTTTCAGGGCACACCAGGATCTGCCTCTGAATTAGCAAGTCCTTTGTCCTTTGGGAACCCTGGTTAACAAGTCCCCCAACTGGCGTTCTCCTAGATACACATGGGCGGTAGCCACAGTCAGGGTCAACCAAACAAATAGATGATCAGCTTATGTGATGTACATATCCCCATTATCCATTTAATTCCATTTATGGCAAGAGCTTGAAGTATTGAACTGCACTTCACCAAGCTTTCCCCAGTGGTTCCACTTCTCAACTGGGACGCATAGCCAGACGCTCCTGACCAATGGAATCTTCCACCCGAGCATTGGCCTCGGCCTTCCTTTCCCTCTTCATCTCCCTGCCGAGGACCAGCGGATGATACGATGATACCACCGACTTCTGGAGCGATCCAGGGAAACACATTATAAATTAAATATAATATACATATAAATAAATACATTCATAGTCTGAGTCTGATTCGATATTGATTATTCTATAGTTATGGAGTTATGGATAAATTATAGATGCTATGCTATATGATGCTATAATATGCCCTGTGCCCGAAGTTTCACGCAAAATCTACGGCCAGCACGTGTGCTATGCCCCAAACTCTTTCGGGATGATCGTCGGGACCTTACTTTTTTTGGTGACCATTACAGTACTTTGTGGCCTTCCACTATGTTGAGATGTTATAACGTGACGTCCCTAAGTTTGAACCCATGAGTGTATATGTCTACCGGGTCTACCGTCTACAGTGATGAGCCACCAGAAGATGGTGACTTTGTGGCCAGGAAATGGTGAAACCCAAGGAAAGACATGCTTAAAATCGGTGATTTCTGGTGGATAACAGTGTTTCTGCACCAAAATTCTAGCAACTTCCCTGTGTTGGGTCAACTGCATAGCAAATTGCTTCGTGGCCTATGGCGCAACCCGGCCTTTTCTCAACCTTCTTGTTCACAACCACCTGATACAACGTCGCAAATCTCTGATGGATTCCTATGTAGAATCGTCCTCATAGGGCGCATTCTTCCAGTAATTCTTGGGTCAATTCTCTGATCAGATGATCAGTCATCGTCATCGTCTATGGATATTATGGATTCCCATGTACAAGTCTCATGCCATTCTGAAGTTGTTCTAATCCCCATTGTGTTGGGTAGTAAAATCTATAATCACCAACCATCATTCATCAATGATATCCCCATCTCTTGGCTGGTTCAATATCAAAAAACCACCATTTATCGCTTATACTATCCACTTATACTATCCCCATGGTTTGATTCTTAAAACCCCTATAGATTAAACAATTATTCAATGACTAATATAACCCATGACGGATCCATGGTGCTGTTATTTGTTTGGTAACATGGATCCCATCAACAAAAACCCCCTTTATGTTAGCATATATACCAGCACCATGGATCCTATGGCTAAGACTATAAGCATCAACCAACCCTCGTGGCTTGAAGAAAACTCACGTGAAAAATCATTCTCAACAGCAACTGGTCAGATCCTGAGCACAGCCTGCCCAAGCCTGGCCAAAATTGGAGCCGAGATGACCGGAGCTCGGCAGGCCCTCCGCTAAGGCTTGGAGACCTCAGACAGCCATGGGAACGGTTTTGGGGAAGGAGATGGAATCAGCCACTACGGGATATGGCTGTCTATATGTGTATGTGATTGTATAATATACTGTATATATATATAATGTGTATAATGTGTATATAATGATATGCACATTCTACAGATGTTTGCAGTATCACACAAAATAGAATCACGAAGCAAGAATGTCGAAGCAAAATGAATGGTTTGCCCCAAGGAAACAAAGTCCTCAATTTGGCAAGCCCTTTTTCGTTTGGAGATGTTTGGAGATGCTCCCCTGTTTCCTGATTGTATCTCCATTCTCGGGTGGTTTGAGCAGAAGCCTCCAATCTCACAACTGAAAACCTAGCTTTGTGATTTAGAAACCTGCAGAAACCATATTTCTATGAGTCTTATTTGTTTCAGACTTATATACATACATATATATATATATTATATGAGCGATTGTGAAAACCCTAGGTTCACGGAAAGGACACCTACAAATTTGGGAAAGTCCCATCGCTTACCACACGTTTGTACAATAATGATATATGGTAAACTTGGGGGGTATCGCTTGCAGGAAACTGCTGCATTTATATATATATATATGTGATGAACTATGAATAATATGTGATATTTGGGTATCGCTTATGTGGATATTAGAGAAATATGATGACATAACCTTGAAAAGGGGTATCGCTAATTTGGGAAGGTCCCATCGCTTACCTCGTGTTTTTAACAATTTCCATCAATTTCCATAAACCAATGTCCGTCGAATACATATTTAGTATTGCCGGGGTTTTTACGGTTGCTCATATGTATATGATCCAATCCCCCTGACATCAAATTCACCCATATGGCCTCCAGTGACTCCAGGGTCATCCCACCATGATCTATGGCATGTCATAGCTGGTGGTTGAGCCTACCCCTCTGAAAAATATGAGTCAGTTGGGATGATGACATTCCCAATATGATGGGAAAGACATTCAAAATTCCATGGTTCCAGTCACCACCAATCAGGTTAATTTCATCCACCACTATAATTGATCCAGACTTCTATCCCATAGTTTCCCATAAAACACCACCATTTTTTTGGGTGAAATTGAAATCCCCCATGGCCTCGCGGCCTCGCACACCACATGTCGTTTTCATTGCTTCCGGGCATCGAAGCTTTGCACGCTCCAAGACGGAGGGCATCGAAGCCAGCAGCCGATCCAAACGACTTGCAGAAGCCTCGGCAGTTGCGGTGATTTTGGATGAGATGGGGCAAGCCAAAGTCCATGAATCCCACTCTCCCTCAAAGTCTTTGAAACTGCAGGTTCATATCACTTCTATTCATGGACCAAAATGGTACTAAAAATAATGTGTTTTCTATCATATATATATATATATGTTTTAATCTGAGCATAATGACATATTTAATACATATTTACTGTATATATATATATACAGAATAGTATACATTATTTCTACGTATAATTCGTATGTATGCACGTTATTTTTATCGTTGTGCTCCATCAAGAATCTTGACAAAGTCGCCAGGGCATTGTCAGGGTGAACCTTCCAGGTACTAAACGTCAAAGTTGTCAAAGTTGAAAGATTTGCCCCAGGCATGGGCTATACCATGGTGCACATGGTATACTGAAAAATCTATGGCTATGACGGCTATGACAATCGAAAAAAAAAAACGGTCCGAGTCGCTGCTGGCTTCTTGCAAAGCTTCACAGAGCTCCAGGTATCTTCAGCTGTCTTTTGGTGAAGACCTTGGGCTACCGATCGCAACGATGAACTCAGCGCAACGCGGTCAAGTTACCGAAGATCCGAAGTGTCTTTTCGAAGGACACGATGGTCAAGCAACATGAATCAGAATTAGTTTGCGCAAAAGTAAAGAAACAAACAGAATCAAACAACATCAAAAATGGAATATGTGTGTATATAGCATATTATATATATTATATATATATATATACTCTGTATGTATCATATCATCCAAAAAAAAAGTTTGAATATAGCAATACAACTGTGTTGCGTTTTTGGATTTTTCGGCATTGAAATACCACCTTCATTTTTTTTTCGGCTCCTCAAAGCACCTGACTGAGCTCCGCACAATAGCATGCACCCTTCTTCGAAACTGTAGCATATTGGCCATTGGCCAATGGACAGCTGAAGCGATTGCAAAGGCCCGTGGCGCTGTACTCATGACCTGATTTCAGGTCTTGGAAATTCGAGTCTTCGAACATGTCAACTTCAGAGACATTTTATGAGACACTTTCCTGGTTGGTGGTTTCAACCCCTCTGAAAAATATGAGTTCGTCAGTTGGGATGATGAAATTCCCAATATATGGAAAGTCACAGAAAAAAATCATGTTCCAAACCACCAACCAGTATAAAACACTTTCTGTTGGCACTCAACATGCGCAACTTGCACCTGCCACTTTCTGTCCTGTAGCCATTGTGATGCAGCACTGTGCTCCACTCAAGTCATGACAAGTCAAAAGGCCGCGACTGCAGAAACTCTCAGATGCCACTTCCTTTTTGACTCGAAAGTTGCCTTGGATAGTAGCAGTTCAGGAAACCATCATACCTGGTTGGTGGTATACCTACCACCTTGAAAAATATGAGTTCGTCAATGGGAAGGATGACATCCCATATGGAAAATAGAAAATGTTTGAAACCACCAACCAAATACTTAATTAATCTTAATTACATGATGTGTATTGCATTGAGGCAACATCGTAGCAGGGACATTTCTGGTCTGTGCTACTGGGATGATCACGGATGATCATCACAATCATCACAGGGAGAAAAAACACCCAGGGCACCGGGTCGATTTGGCCACGGAGCAGTTGTGAATCAAGCTTCGCCACAGGGCTTCATCGAAAGTCATGGCGCCATGTTTTGGGATCTTTTCCCAGCGGAAAGTGTTGACACTGGTGACACTGGCAGTTTTTGACCATGAAGTTGATTGGGATTTCCTCAAAAATCATGGTCCCTTGAACCAACCCAATGAATCAGTATTTGTTTGAATTACTACCACGCAAGCATTGTATATTGCATATCGATGATGACAAAATCGATCTACCCAGTGCGCGCTGTCTGGGAAATCTCGAGCAAAAAAAATCAGAGGAACTGGACAGTTTCCATGATTGCCTCTCTGAAGGAAACTCTCATTTCATTCACACTCATGGAGGCTTGTTCACTAGGAGACTCTGGGCATCAGTTGGCGGAAATTCAAGATACCTCGATACCTTTTTTTTTGGCATCTGATTCCTTGGAGAAGGTTTCTGAAGCATCTGGGATATCTATGGATATCTCACTATCCAAATCACAACCATAGCCAGCAAAGGGCCATCCTGTGATATCCTATTCTGAAACCACCCGTGTGGCCACCTTGCCATCCCATTCTTTGCTGGATAAAACACGGTGCCACCTCAGCCATATGCGCTGCCATGCGCGCCATGCTCTTCCGTCCCACACCACTGACGCCCACCAACAAGGCATTGCCTCACGCTCGGGCCATTGAGGATCACTAAGTTGATTGTGAACGATGGAAACAAATGAAAAGTAAGGATAATTTATCAATTGCATTTTTAATGTCTTGTTCCACCAGTAGGTATTGGAACTACCAGTAATATTGGAAAATCACCAACAGTGGAAAGAAATCAGAAATTGGAATTCATTGCCAATTGCTGGACATCCAATTCCTGGGGCAGAACAAATGGACCAGAGTTGAAACAACCAGACTTCCCTGGAGCTATCCAACCGTAGTTTTTTAGGAACCCATCGGGACCATGTTTAAGAAGTCATCCAACTCTGGATAGCAACTAACAGCATACATAGGATTCCTGAGATGATTCTGCAAGCAATTCCCTTCATTCGATTTTCCTGCACTTGAGGGGCCACTTGAGGGGCCACTTGAGGGGCCACTTGAGGGGTGATTTGGATCCATTCAACCATGCTGGTTGAGAATGTTGAGAGTCTCGCAACCTCCCAACAAAAATGGTCAATGGGAAGACATTAAACTCATCCCTTTCCCCCAATATCAACCCCTCCCCCCGGCAAAAAAAAAAAACACCTGGAGGGTTTAGTACCCTCTGGTAAACTAACATAGCTATTGAAAATGGCCATAGAAATAGTGAATTTTCCCATTAAAAATGGTGATTTTCCATAGCTGCCATAGCTATGTTAAATTACCAGAGGGTAATAGGGATGTCATAGGGAAAAGGGCTTACCAACCAGCATGGTCATCGCTTCCCCAGACAGTCATCCCGCCTCGAGGTTGTCGGATGATGCGAGCAGATCGCGCCAAATGTTCTTGAGCATCCTGGGGTACCCGCTGGTAAACTAACATGCCTATAGAACATGTTCCATTTATATATATACATACACACAATTTTCTGTACGTACAAAATGATGATGTTCATCAATCAGTTTTGTTAGTTTACCAATGGGTAATATGTTGGCGAAGCATAAAAGAAATGAGGTTACTAAGTTTGTTACAGTTTACTACGCTCATATGTATGGAATGATATACATTGTCCACCGGTTTTGTCCACAAATTGAGAATTTATCCCCAAGTATCCCCAAGTTGGCTATTCATTTGGAATCGGGTGGAACCCATTTGTTTTGGGGATACAACCAACAAACAATGGGATAGATTGCTACATGCTACAGCATCAAATGATTTACTTACTGGGATGCGCACTGGATTATAGGTCAAAATTGTCAGAACCCCGGGGTGGAATAGATTCACGGGTCAATGTCGGCTCAGTGTAATTACCATCTGTTTTTTTGGGTACCCAATGTTGGCCGGGACAAAAATTACAACATATCAGTGACTATAATGTGATACCTGCAACAAAAAAAGTCGGTTGGTTACCACAATTCAATGTTCAAAGCACAATACCACGCATCTCCCGAGGTGGATAGAACATGATACGTGTCATTTACAGAAATGAATTCTGCCTGAAATGACACACAAAACACTGCAAACATCTACTGTCATAGCTTTGTATTGCACAGTCTCCAACACGGAAGTAACACTTAGGCACTGCCGAACAAGGACATGCCTGAAGCCAACAAATTGTTTTTTCTATCTGGGTATCACACTCCCCCTCTCTCTCGCAAAAAAAAGTAGTAGCCTGCCCAACCCAGGCTTGCCCAGATCAATAGAAACCACAATTACTAGACTTCATGTGACATGGTTCGGAGTCAAAAGGTCTGAAAATTCTTCTCATCTTGACATACCAGGCATTTCGCAGTAGATTGTGACTTGTCAGAAAGAGCGCCAACTTTGAAGTCCCCCAAAAAATGGCGGCGCCGTCAACTCTTCTTCAAGATGGGATCCGTCGTCCTTGAAGAACACCAAGTTCATCTTGCTCGGGTTCATGCTGTTGTACTCCTGGGCCATGCTGTCGCGGGGCGCTGACATTTTGCGTGTTTGAAATCCCGTTGCCAAAGCTTTAAACCATCAGATTCACATTCCATTTGTGGATTTGCCGTACAAATCTGCGAGCCATCTCGTCACGTTGGATTCCTACAGATCAGAATTTAAAACACATTTGGATACTGCAGATACATTTGGGATCATCAGGTTCGCCAAGAATGAATCAACGATTGACATCTGGCAACGCATAGATCTGGCAATGGACATTCACCCTTTCGTGTGGGCTGCATGTTCCATCGCCACATATGTTCCCTGGGAGGTATCCCATTGATTGAGCCCACTTATCATTTTGAGGTGGTTCAAGGGGAAATTGATGCAAAACCGTATCATGTAAGGAGAGCAACATGGTTACCAGAATGGAACGTGGATATCATAACGCCTATATCACAAAGGTTCAAATTAAAACCATTCCATGATTCCATAATGGATATACATTAAATAGATTTAAATAGTATATATACCCTCTGGTAAACTAACATAGCCATGGAAAATCACCATTTTTAATAGGTAAACCCAGGTAAATCAACTATAAATGGGCCATTTTCCATAGCTATGTTAAATTACCAGAGGGTAAGTATATAACAAAATACTATATTATTTGGCTAACATGGTACATCGTGACATATCATGACAATGGAAGCCTATGTCCTATGTATATGATTGATTGTTGTTCTGTTTGTTTTATGTTGTGACCATGTTTGGATGATTCAAACCAGCACCTCGCCGAGGTCCTCCAAAGCTTCCTCAAACATGAGTTGCGTCTTAGCAGGGTCCGTGGCTCGCATGTACCTGAGGACCATGAACATCAAGATCCTCATGTTGCTAATAGTAATGATAAATGACAGTGACAGTGATAAGTATATTATATATTGAGAATAATCATTGATCATCAATAATAGTATCACATCATTTCAATAGCATTATTGGCATGTGAATGTATTTTGAATCACTACACTAGTATGATTATAATACGGAATTCATGAAAACCAATATAAGTCTTCATTAAATTAAAGTTAACTATTGTCATTGATAATTAAAATATAATTACCATGGTTACTAATGAATAATCATCCTATATCATCCTCCTTACAATCAGCACATCCTCTGCGGCACGGCTTCTCGTTGCGGTCGAAGAAGTCGCCGTACATCAAGTCCGCGAAACTGCCGCCAGGAGGCGCAAAAGGGTTGTTGACGTTGAAGGATCCATGTGAGGTAATAACCAGGTAGTATACCTCTTTGATATTTTTGGATAATATCTGATAATCATTGATATATATATATATAGTTGATTAATGTTGATTATGCATTGACGTAATAACCAAACAACATCAATCAACATCAATCGACATCAATCAACTAGACATTTTGACAATTTTTGATATATTGTATCTTTTATCGCTGGCCTTGGTGGGGAATAAAAGACAGTGGTTGCTGGTGATTTGCATGGTGTTTCTTTTGGGGGGGTACATCAAATCACTTCAACTATACTATAGAGGTAAATGCCATATGTTGCCATATTAAACTATACTAAAATATAGATATAGGTAAATGCCATATATACTTGGTCAGCCACCTTAGTGGGTAAATTCACCCCAATTGGAATTGGACATTACCCCCACCTTACCCCACTGGGGTGAGCCACCATCCATATGGTTCCGCCGGCGATTCGCCCCCGGTTCCGTGATTTTTTTTTTCTTCGGCCGCTTTGCTGCTGGCTCCACGCCTGGCGACACGGAATACCATGACAGGCAAGTGAATCCCCCAGGTTTGATAACAATGACAATCAACAACGATATATGAGTGAAAATATGAGTGAAAACATGTGTGAACATGGACATAACAGCAATAACGACATTTGCATAGTCACATGCAGCGATAACAATGAAATCAAAAGGAATAATTGAAACTCATAGCTATATATATATATAATTAATAATATTCATAGCACACCTCATCCCAACCATCGTCAAAGCAACATCCAAAAACGCATCATGGCACATCCCAATCGTCCAATACACCCATCCGCCCATGGAAGCCATGGCTCATTTCCATGGCGATTTCCCATGGCTGTATGTTAGATTACCAGAGGGAACAAACCCATCAATAACCATCATCAACCATCACTAACTGGTTGGTGGTTTTAACCATGTTGAAAAATATGAAAGTCAATGGGAAGGATTATCCCATATATGATGGAAAATAAAAAATGTTCCAAACCACCAACCAGTTAAGCATCATTAACCATGATTAATTAACCATCATTGACACCATCATTGACACCATCATTACCTGAAAACCAATATTGGAATGGATTGCATCCAGCCATCACTGCCAGGTCTGCCTGAGTCCTCCAGTAGCTTCAAGGCCTCACTGGCAGCGGCCACATCTTCGCCCGCTCTTTGGAGCTCCTCTTTGCGAAAACGAAAAGGGTGATTCGGAAGGGGAGAAATGGCGAAATCAACCTGGGAATGAAAAAGAAAACTAGAAATCACCACAATTTGTTGGAGTTAGGTGGATCATGTCATGTTTGGCTTTGCTTTCCGGGCTTTCCATGGATGAAACCTCTTCGAAACCCGGAAGATGAGTCCATCATTTCGCCGGGTGATTCGGGCCAAAACCATTGGAATTCCGAATGACCCCCAAGATACCCTTCCGTAATCAAAGATGGTAATGAAATCCCCTGTAAATGGACGGTTGAATAGGAAAATCATCTATACATGGGTGATTGTCTAGCAAGCCATGTTTGATGGAAGAGCAGTTTGAGTGCACATCCCCATTTTATCATATTTACTCTGTATCCATTCTGAAAAACGAATCAGAGAGCCCAGGGCCTCGTGCCTCCTGAAGACTTCGCAGTTGCTGCTGCAGTTCATCTTTCCACTCCTGGCGACCCTTTAAGGACTGTATCTAGACTAGTTTTGTTGTTCACTGACTTGTGAATTTTACCCTCCGGAAATGTGGCAATGGAAAATACCCGAACTAAATCGAGGTTTTGATGGGAAAATCATCCATGAATGGGGGGATTGTCCAGCAAGCCATGTTTGATTACCATATTAATTACCGGAGGGTATGTTGATATTATTATAGAGTGAAATGCAGATCACGGCTGGCTGCATGAAAAAGGCCAGCCATTTATCACTACATATGCGTTTGAATTAGCAAAATGAGCTGGTCAATGCAGAAAAATGTTCATCACTGTTGGTTCGCAGCCTTCCTATTTTTGATTTGCTTGGGGGCTCGCCCCAAATTTTACATGTTGCCAATAGATTCTCCAACTGCATTCTTTGGGGGATCCTCAATTTTTCTCAAACTAGTACATGTTCCCAATAACTCAACAAAATAGTACATTTTCACTGTATATATATATATATATATTCTAAAACTCCAATTGATTAAGCATAGATTAATCTAGTTATTATTCACCTCAGTCATTCACCATTATCAACCATTAGTAGCACCATTACAAACCATTCACCATTGTTAATCAGTATGTTAACCGTTATTGACCATAGATCCACCATAGATTAGATTAGATGAACCATGATTGACTACGGATAACTAGGGATAATCTTCAATAATCACTTGGTTTTCATGATTAACCATAGATTACCATTATTGACCATAAGTTAACGATAGCATACCATTGTTCACCGTTTTTTTTTGCGGGTGCTGAGGTGAATCTCCTGGCCCACTCGTTGCCATGGACCTCGAAAGTGGTCAGCCACGGACCTTGGAGTTCGAAACGTGGTGGTTTCCATTGTGGGGTCCCCGAGATAGCTAAGTTGCTTATAACTACAACGACAACAACAACTATGGTTTATGAATGTTTATGATATTTATGAACTCTGACTATAGTATTCATGGGGGTGAATCTAAACCAACGTGTAACTGGGAGACTGGTTAGTAACTGGGTCTAGAGTCTATAAGCAATTTATAGGATCACCCACTGAATGGGGACTTGCTAACCAGAGAATGGGAAGATAGGGCAGTTTTTTGGAGTGTGTGGGTCGTTCTAGCTTCCCACATTGACATGCAATAGACCCAAATTCAAGTATATAATGTTACTCTCTGTTTGTCAGGATGTTGAATCTTCATGGTGGTGTTCAAAAACCCTGCAAAACAAATGGGAATCAATGTCCGGGTGGTGAAAGGCAAAATAGTTGAACCAACGAAGCAGGGTCTTTTGATGACATCTGGTGGACAATCCGGATCTTTGAGACTCTGTCGTTTGAAGGTCTGCATGACAACCCGAAGAAATTCACCACTGATGAAACTCAGCCAAGCATCAGGAATTGTGCTATGTGATCCTCAGAACGTCTGATTCAGAACCCAGAATGTCAGAAAGAAAAATTACTCTGCTGTCCAGTCGACACATAAACATGGTATCACCAAGGACTGTTGAGATCATGGAGCTAGTTTGTTGGCGATGGACTTGAATACGCAAGAACCAGCTCATTCAGCGCCATATATTCGTTACATTTCGTTACGATAATCCCATCCCCCAAAATGAAACAGTGCTAATTGTGAACAAATCCAAACCAAAATGGATGTTTAACGCCTGGATGTTGATGGCGATTCAGGGCCAAGGATCTGGATGAAGACTTTGAAAGCCCTCCTCAGCTGTGCGGACTTCCCATGCAGGTGACAGCATTGTCTGCAATCGCAGTGATCACAACGTGGTAGACCGAATCAGAAACCACATGTCCAATCTCACCATTCAACGCTCTTATAATCTCTTATACATATTAAGCAAATATTACAAATATGTGTTCTTCAGTGGGTTTATCATGGTTTATCAACGTTTTATCAACGTTTATCAACGACAAACCTCACAGTAAAATGGCATCGTGTCCCACAAGTTTACGTCCCTGGTCTCATTGACTCACCATCAATGATCCCCCTGGCGATGAAATCCCCTATGTCGCTTCACCACAAACATCTTAAGTGGCGACAGGGCGACAGGTAGATGTCCCTATAAATCGCCCAACTATTTTGGAGATACCCTCTGGTGAACTAACATAGCAATGGAAAATCACCATTTTTAATGGGAAAATCCACTATAAATGGCCATTTTCAATTGCTATGTTAGTTCACCAGAGGGTAATTAATCTTCACCAAATACTTCAAAGTGATGTTCAAAATCTGGATATTTACCACGCCCTGTCAGATCTTCCAAGCGACATAGGAGGTCACATTCAACTCACCAGGAAGACACAGAGCCGTGTGGGGCATCTGGCCGTTGAAGAGAAAGAGATCGCCGGCTTCCAGGATGAACAGTTGCCTCGGTGAGGTCATAGGGTAAACATAGAGAAAGATGTGGAAAACCCATGGTTTTCCAATGACAATGATCTACAAATGGTGGGTTTTCCAAATCTATCTTATAGCTTACAGGAGGGTAGCTATGGAAAATGGTCCCTTTATGGATGATTTGTGATTTATCTATTAAGAATGGTGATTTTCCATAGCGTTAAATTAGCAGAGGGTATCATATTGGGCATGGCTGCCAGGTTCGCTGGTTGCTTCGTTGATATCCCGAGGCGCGTCGCTTGCTCCAAGGCCTTCATCTGCTTGGCAGTGGGAGAGGAAAAGACTTCACCTGTCCAAGGTTCAGTGACCTAGGAGACCTCCACATCCTCCATGGGGAAGATTTTTCTATGGGGATTCTATGGGGATTATATGGAAAACGAATCATTCAAGACCTTAGTACTGCATGGGATGGGGTTCGATGGATTGGTTTAAGGGAAATTCTACAAGAAACTGGCTGGGTTTTCCAAGCAAATTCACTGGGGTTCCTGTGCAAATGTGCCCATCGGCCAATTCTGGGATGGGTGATTTCAGTTTCACTCCCCTGAAAATGAATGAAAGTTCATTGGAGATACAGTATATAATCCTATGAGTAATGGTTCCACTGAGAACGCGGATGGAATGTTGAAGATCTGAAACGACATGGTTTCACATAGTTTCACATATAGTTTCATATAGTTTCACCCAATTCACGTAACTAATATCTATATATATATATACCAGACTAATTATGCATGGTTTCACACAGTTTAACCCAATCGATGGTATGGCACTGGTGACAAAAAATCGGTGCAGTCCCAGTTGCCATAGCACTCCTCCATGACCTTCTCGCACTCTACGGGCCACGCAGCAAAGAGCTTCCTGTGAGGCGGAGCGTCACCACAGCTACTTGGTGCTTCACCACATAGGTGAGTCATAACACCAGTTAAAAGTAGGGTAAGTAAGGTTAGTTCACTTATCATAGAGTTTATTATAACCTACTTATCAACTGGGGTGAACCAGAAGCAGGAGAAACATCACAGATTTTACCACCAGTTGAATACACAGGAGCTTGACTTTTGGTAAATCTTCTGGCAGCGCAGCCAGGAGGACGCATTCCCAATCATATATATATATATATATATATATATGAGCGCACAAAGACTTCGCGTCAAACTATCAAACTCATTGGTTTCCTATATGGGTCGACAGTTGCGTTGCCGATCTTTGACATCGGAATTCCTCAACTCTACCCTGCGAAAATCTACTCTGGCAGTGGGAAATCCAGTGTTCAAAAAAAACAATATATATACTGTAATATAATCTATAATATATATATATATATACATATATATATATATATATTCAGGCATGCTAGATTGCCAGAGTATTCCATTTGGGTGTGTCTGAAAATTGGGTATCCTGCCAGAAATGGCCATTGAATGGGGACAATGATGATCATTCATTGGCTTTTGGTGTGTCCCCGACATTTTCAGCCAAACCGGCCAAACCCGTGTTCGATGGCTAAAGATAAATTCCATGTTGAGAGATGCCATTTTGATGTGTAAATTCTGGTAAATTAGTTTCATTTCCAAACTGCTCCACCCCATCTGCGGATTGAAGCCATGCTTGAAGCTCCTGCCCTGCCACTGCTTTCCAACATTGCTCTCCGGGCGTTGATCCACATGCAGACCTGGTGCAGCCCCGAAAATTTCCCTCTTGGTGGTTCAACTCGGTTACCATAGTTTTTTATAGGCAATAACCCTCAGTTCATCCAGTAGAGTAGGATTAGTCCAGTGAAAACTGGGGATCCTACTGACTAACTGGGGTGAACGGGGTGAACCACCGAGTTGTCCCTGGAATTCTCGTGATCCGTGGGGTCAAAACTGTCAGATCCAGCTCAGGTGAACCCAATGGATCCACCTGTTGGTTGATCAAATGCCCAGAGTTTCTTGGGGACGTCCAAATATCTCTGCTGGTACTAACCATCCCATTTTGTGGGGGCACAAACTTTTGACCTATTCAGAACTTGGAAGGTGAATTTTGCTGAATTCCACTGAATTGGGTCGTTTGCGCAATTCTCTTTCAGCTACCCAAATCTGACATCCCCGCCAGTAATCATGGTTTGCTGGAAAATCCCCCCATGTGTAGAGGATTTTCCCATTAAGAACTCCCGTTACTTCGGGATCTTCCCACAGTTGATGACACTGCTCCGGGTCCCGATGGCTCACCTTTGCCACTTCCTGGGCCCCCGATGAAAAGCCCATCTTCTTGGCCCCAGAGGGCGAGAGGCCAGCGGCTGGCGCAGCTTGTGCTGCACCTGCCGAAACAGTGGCTCTAGGGGGTCTCGGGGGTCTTACCCTCTAGTTTGACATAGCTATTGAAAATGGTACATTTATAGTTGATTTACCTATTAAAGATGGTGATTTTCCATAGCTATATTAGTTTACCAGAGGGTAAGTCATGAGATGTCATGAGGGAGTTCCAGTCGTCACCATGGTTGTTTCATTACCAAGTCATGGTCATCCATGACTTGGACGGATGCTGGGTACTATCATGTTTAGATATGTTGAGGAAACCTCCATCTGGGCTACCGGGATTTCATTGCAGTTGGAAACACAAATCGCCAAGGGCACCACAAGAAAGATGAGAGTTGTTTATCATGAGAGTCCAGTTTCAGAAATGGAAAATACGAAAAAATTCAACAAATATCTGAAAGAAGCAAGCAGTGGTCATCGATTTGGGTGTTGAGCCGCCAGTCCTTCGTAAACACTTGTCCTGAGGGATGGCCACCACTCAATCATGGACAGCTGGTGGGAACGCAGTCGCGCCATGTGGGTATCGTGTCCCTTCAAATTCAATCAAACATATACGTAAATTAGAGTCAAGAGAGAGAGAGAGAGGTAGAAATAGATTGGTGTATATATATATATATACATATATATGTATACAGATACAGATACAGATACAGATATAGATATAGATATAGATACAGATATAGATATAGATATAGATATGGTTATGGATAGATAAAAATAGATATAGATTAGATATAGATAGAGATAAAGCAATATATATATATAAATAGAAAAATATAGATATAGATATAGATATAGATAGAAAAAGATGAAGATATAGATATAGATATAGATACAGATTTAGATATAGATAGACATAGATAGATATAGAACGATGTAGATAGATAGACACGGATACAGATACAGATACCGATACAGATACAGATATCGATATAGATATAGAAATAGATGAAGATAAAGAAATAGATAGATATGGAACGATATAGACAGATAGAACGATATAGACAGATATAGGCAGATATAGATAGAGATAGAGATATAGAACGATAGATATAGATATAGATATAGATATAGATATAGATATAGATATAGATATAGATATAGACTTAGATATAGATATAGATATAGAAATAGATATAGACTTAGATATAGATATAGATATAGAACATAGATAGACTTAGCATAATATAGAACGATATAGATAGATATAGATAGACACAGATAGATTTAGATAGATATAGGTATAGACATAGAATTTGATATATATATATATATAGACATGGATATATAGATATATATATATATATAGAAATAGAAATATGATATAGGTATAGATATAGGTCTAGATACGGATATAGATATAGACATAGGGAATATAGATGTAGGATAGTGTAGGTATAGATATAAATAATTATATATAGATTTACGTACTGGATGAACTTTCATTCACCATGGGCCCCGCAGCCGCACCATCAACATGAATGATAATGTGGATAATGATGATGATGATGATGATGGTGGTGGTGGTGGTGATGAAGAATGATGATGATGATGAATAATGATGATGATGATGGTGATGATAATGACGATTATGATGAGGAGGATGAGGATGAGGATGAGGATGGGGATCATAATGCGGAAGATGAAGTGGAGGATGGTAAGGTGGAGGATGATGATGTAGAGATCCAGGAAGATTTTGTTGAGGAGGATCAATGATGATGATGATGATGATGATGACGATGATGATGATGATGAGGAGGAGGAGGAGGATCATAATGAGCCCAGAACGCGGACACACATTTTGTGCGAGCCGGCAGAGTCGAAACGCATGTCAAGATTTCACAAGAGCCACTTTATACGGAAATTTACGGGGAAAATGCCGCGCCCCAGAATGAGCCCAGAACGCAGACAAACATTTTGTGCGAGCCTGCGCAGTCGAATCGCATGTCAAGATTTCACAAGAGCCACTTTATACGGAAATTTACGGGGAAAATGCCGCGCCCCAGAATGAGCCCAGAACGCAGACAAACATTTTGTGCGAGCCTGCGCAGTCGAATCGCATGTCGAGATTTCACAAGAGCCACTTTATACGGAAATTTACGGGGAAAATGCCGCGCCCCAGAATGAGCCCAGAACGCAGACAAACATTTTGTGCGAGCCTGCGCAGTCGAATCGCATGTCAAGATTTCACAAGAGCCACTTTATACGGAAATTTACGGGGAAAATGCCGCGCCCCAGAATGAGCCCAGAACGCAGACAAACATTTTGTGCGAGCCTGCGCAGTCGAATCGCATGTCAAGATTTCACAAGAGCCACTTTATACGGAAATTTACGGGGAAAATGCCGCGCCCCAGAATGAGCCCAGAACGCAGACAAACATTTTGTGCGAGCCTGCGCAGTCGAATCGCATGTCAAGATTTCACAAGAGCCACTTTATACGGAAATTTACGGGGAAAATGCCGCGCCCCAGAATGAGCCCAGAACGCAGACAAACATTTTGTGCGAGCCTGCGCAGTCGAATCGCATGTCAAGATTCACAAGAGCCACTTTATACGGAAATTTACGGGGAAAATGCCGCGCCCCAGAATGAGCCCAGAACGCAGACAAACATTTTGTGCGAGCCTGCGCAGTCGAATCGCATGTCAAGATTCACAAGAGCCACTGACTTTATACGGAAATTTACGGGGAAAATGCCGCGCCCCAGAATGAGCCCAGAACGCAGACAAACATTTTGTGCGAGCCTGCGCAGTCGAATCGCATGTCAAGATTTCACAAGAGCCACTTTATACGGAAATTTACAGGAAAACTGCCCCGCCCCAGAGTGGGCACCCTGAGATCAAGCACCGGCCTTTACACCTACCGTAAGAACTCCATGCTGTTTGGGGAACAGTCTCCAAGATGTCTATAGTATAATAACTTTGTTTACCACATTTTACCAGGTGTCCCGAGGGATTCAAAGGTACGCACCAGTGCCCACGCCTCTCCGCTAGGGGCCGCATCTCGCACAAGTACCTGAGACAGCTGCGCAATGGCGAACCATGGACGCACGAACCATGCAGATCACTGGTGAATCAGAAACAATTAGAAAGTCATCCCCAAACAAGATGCCGAAAACGAAATTCTCCTGAAAACTAGTCAAGATTCGCTTTTCTATCGTTTAGGGGATGAGTGTAACTAACGCATTTTTATCAAGACCATTATTATGTGTTTCCCGTGCTTGTTGATGTGAACAAAAAACAATAATTATATAGAGAATCATACCTGGCATTCCCATGTTTATAACATAAACGTTGAATCGTTGGAGTCTGTTATTGGGGGTAGCACATTGTAGGTGACGAGACTGTAAATTATCTCAGGAAAGAGTGCGAGACAAGTACGATGTAACAGCTTGGAAGTGGTGAATCGTTCTTGCAAACAGCTTACATGCTTACTACGTAGTTGTCAACTGGGTTTGAAAATTGAATGGTCACAAGTCACAAAGTTAAAAGCCAACGTAAACTCAACGAAATCATGACAATTTCAGACATGTTCCAAACAGTCGCTGTTTTGGATAGGCCATGGGAGCAGCTAAGCAGTGAACTTTTCGGGGCTATACACCATCAGCATCCATGAGCTCATTTATCTCGTCCGGTGCACATGCAGCTTTGCTAGCGGGTGAAAAACTGTAGGTGCCAATGGCCCCATCAAAGTCAAGAAGTTTAGCTGGTGTGCCAAGAAATGTGACATTCGTCTCAAAGATGGGGGTGTGTACAGTAATTGTAGAGATGTTCTTCGGTGGAAGAGATGTGGTGTCCATTAGAATTTCCCTTGATCCCAGTAGAGGGCCCATATGGCCCATATGGCAAAAGGTACCCGGGTACCCCCCAAAAAAATCAGCCATAGAGAACCCAAGGCCCCTTGGAATAACATGCCACATATATTATCCCAATGTGTGGACGTGGATATTGTGAATTTCCACTTGCCAGGGTCATATTCTCCCATCACTAGGTGAACTACCATGAACTACCCTCTGGAAATTTAACATAGCTATTGAAAATGGCCATAGAAATAGTGGATTTTCCCATTAAAAATGGTGGTTTTCCATAGTTTTTTGTATGTTTACCAGGCCGGGTAACCATAACTAACCCATCTCAGCCAACGTCACCAATATCCCCGTGGATCGCAGCACGTCCCAGGGACAACCCATGGAGTTCCCCCAACGCCGTCGCCGCCATCGCCTTACGCCGCAACACCGCGCGTTGCACGACGGCGTCCGGCAGCGCTGCCGGAAGCCTGGGTGGTGGAGCGGTTGAACCAACAAGTGCTGTGTGTCGTGTGTGTGTGGGTTGTTTTCATCATGTGAGATATTGAAATATTGAAATTCCAAGATCTGGGAGTCTGGGCTGATTCCTTATAGAAACAATCATGTTAAAAGTATGTTGAAATCTGTTGAAACTGGGCTGATCTCTTACAGAAGCAACCTGAAATGGAGAATGTTTGATGCTTTGGGGGGGTGGTTCCCCTTCCTATCATTTGTGGCAATGAAGTGGTGAGGTCGGATTTCTTGGTAGTTCACAAATATGACCAGCCAGTTGCGGTCGTGATTTTCGTGAGCCAAACAATCCCAATCAACTGACCCTGCCATGGACCAGATCTTCCTCAGCCGTAGAAACTCTTGGCTGTCGTCAGTCACCTGCAGGATTGTGTCAGTCAGATGGACAGCCAAGTGTTTGTTTGTTGCCGTGTTCAGTATCCTTCCGCAAAACCCAGGCTCTTTTTGAATACCAAGACTGGCTTCTGCAGCCCATTCCATCCCATGGTTTGAAAGCCACATGTTCCACCTGATTTAGTCCCATACTATGGTAAAAATTAGAATAAAACCCACCCTTTGGGACAAAACCCATGGCCATAAATGCCAGAAATGTCTTTAGTGAAAGTCACACGTTTTTCTTGGCTAGATCTCCATGACCCAATCAAATCCAAAAATTTGGGCATGAGCTGGGTCAAATAGTAAGACGCAGGGGAACATAGAATTGAGTCCACTTTGGGATCGTAAAACTTTGACTTCTAACCATTCTGTGACTATATTAGAGTTTATATCCCTCTGTCCATGGTTGGACTGTTCGGAAATTCTTCATGGAAACCTTGATGGCTTCTACCTCTTAGCATGACTTTCCTGACCTTCCTGTAGATTACGTGCGAATTTGACCTGCCTGGCGTCACCTATGGTGATGATCCTCATCATATCCCATGCGTCCACTATACCTGCATGTTTAACGTTTGTTGATTCAATCCCCTTATGTGTCAATGTGTATTTTAATATGTTTCATGTGTTTTTTTAATCCGGAATTCTGGGAACCCCATTCCAAAAAATCTCGGGCTCGCACCTCCGTGAACCAGCTTCGTGCTAACTCGGTCGCCTGGCTGATGGCAAAGCCAGTGCAATAGATCCACCATTTGGGGATGGTAACAACCCAATTCTGGTACCAGGCGAGGCCTCGCAGATAGCCTGTGGAAGGGCCGAATTGGGACATCAGTTCCGCTTGGTGGTTTCAAGCCCCCCAATTGTGGTTGAAAGTAAGCAATCTTTGAAACCCCCAAGCGGAATATAACATATCATGTGACGATAGCAGTTCTGATAACACGTATATGTTCGATCTACCCCCCGCCCAGTAACAGCAGATAAATGATTTTCCTTTAACCTACCCTTTCAAAACGAGCACAAGGAAATTGCTCCAAAAATCTCGGCTAGGAGGTGCCCAAAAAAAAACGTCAACCTGCCCTCCAAACCTCTGATACAGAATTCAGAATTAAAGACAGGGGCTTCACTTTCAAGATCTTTCAAGCATATCAGTTGCATTCCAACATTGAGAAAAGAAGAGCGCAGACTACAGACAATACATTCATGTGTTACCCTGAGAAGGTGCGAGCAAGGCGTCTGCATCGAAGCAAGGACTAGAACATATTGTGAAAGGATTTGGCCGCTTGATGCAACTGGCACAATGCACCGTAATGTGCTCAACCATGGAGTCAGATTGGCCATGTGGGAAAATGGAAATGTTATATACTTGGCAACCATCCTAAACTTTAAATTCTAAACCCCAAGCCCATCCGAACCCTAAATCACAAAACTTCATTGACGCGTAAGTACCAACCGCCAAAACCAGCACAAGCTAGACACAAAAAGAGCACAAAAAACCACAAAAAAAAAAAACATAAAAAAAAACACAAAAAAAAACACAAAAAATGCACAAAAAAAAGCACAAAAAAAAAGCACAAGGAGACTGCAAAAATAATTGCGAAAAAATGAAAAAAAGAAGCTTGGGCAAGGAAAGGTCCAAAGGACGACAAAACGAGCACCAGAGGGACCACAAGAAAAGCACAATTTGAGCACCAGCCGAGCACAATTTGAGCACCAGCCGAGCACAATTTGAGCACCAGCCGAGCACAATTTAGCACCAGCCGAGCACAATTTGAGCACCAGCCGAGCACAATTTGAGCACCAGTCGAGCACAATTTGAGCACCAGCCGAACACAATTTGAGCACCAGCCGGGCACAATTTGAGCACCAGCCGAGCACAATTTGAGCACCAGCCGGGCACAATTTGAGAACCAGGCGAGCACAATTTGAGCACCAGCCGAGCACAATTTGAGCACCAGCCGGGCACAATTTGAGCACCAGCCGAGCACAATTTGAGCACCAGCCGAGCACAATTTGAGCAGCAGCCAGAGCACAATTTGAGCACCAGCCGAGCACAATTTGAGCACCAGCCGAGCACAATTTGAGCAACCTTCAGAAATGACCAAAAATCAATGCCAGCTGGGCACAATTTGAGCACCAGCCGAGCACAATTTGAGCACCAGCCGAGCACAATTTGAGCACCAGCCGAGCACAATTTGAGCACCAGCCGAGCACAATTTGAGCACCAGCCGGGCACAATTTGAGCACCAGCCGAGCACAATTTGAGACCACCAGCCGAGCACAATTTGAGCACCAGCCGAGCACAATTTGAGCACCAGCCGAGCACAAGCACAATTGAGCACCAGCCGAGCACAATTTGAGCACCAGCCGGGCACAATTTGAGCACCAGCCGAGCACAATTTGAGCACCAGCCGAGCACAATTTGAGCACCAGCCGAGCACAATTTGAGCACCAGCCGGGCACAATTTGAGCACCAGCCGAGCACAAAAAACCGAAAACAGTAAAACCAAAAAAGTCAACTGCGCCAGCCCCAGCCCCAGCCCCAGCCCCAGCGCCACGCCCAGCCCCAGCCCCAGCGCCCCCAGGCCCAACCCAACCACACCAGCCCCCAGCACCCCAGCCCAGCCAAGCCCAGCCCCAGGCCCAGCCCCAACCCCCCACCCTTGCGTTTGGTGGTGGTGGTTGTTGTGGTGGTGGTGGTGGTGGTGGTGCTGCAGCTGCTGCCGCTGCTGGTACTGCTGGTACTGCTGGTTGTGGTGGTCGTGGTGGTGCTGTCGCTGGTGGGGGGCGGTTGTTGTTATTGTTGCTAGTTGTCACATTGCTAAGGCTGTCGTAGTTACTAAGAATTGCTAAGGTTTCCAACGGAATGTTGGTGATACGTTGGCCAGTTCCTAGCAAATCTGTAGCAGCCAGAGCCGACAAGAGAGAAACAGACACCTGTGCAGCTTGATTCCTTCCGATTCACATGAAACATTTTTTCAACCATTTGATGATTTACATATTCATGGTGTCTACCTGATCCTTTTTTTGGTTTTGGTATAAGAATTTATCCGTATCATATCACCAGATTAGACCCTTATTTTCTGCATTTGGCTGGTGCTCATTTTGTGCCCCTGGCTTGTGCTCACTGTTACTGCCCCGGGGGTAGATCAAACGTATATGATATGTAGATGGCAATGGTCACTGATTTCGGGGAATGATCAACAATCCCCAAGCCTAAAAAAAACAGAAGCATAAGCCATTCTTGTTTGGTACCCGCTTCTTGTTGGTGATCAACTCCTTTTTTGTGGGCTTGACGCGACTTTAATCCCCAGGATCCCCAGGATCCCTGCACCAACGAATGCAACTGGCTTCAGGGTGGCTCACAACACTGCAGATACGTTTGGGGGGTAAAACTAGGTATTTTTCAGAGATAACATGACCAATTTCCCCCCAAAATTGTGGCTATCATTTACCTAGGGGTATACGGTATATGGCTTCCATGTCAAAAATTCCCATGTTATCTTCCCATACGACACCGACTTGTGTATCCCCACTGTGGTAAACCCAATCATGAACCATCCCCAACATATCACCATTTTTATATGGGTGATATAAACCATCCCTTGCCCACATGATATTCCTGTTATTTCCAGTTTGTCCATGACCAGTCCAAGAAAAGGTAGTTTATAGAAAGTATGGCAAAAAGTCCCAGCCTGGCTGGATCAGAAAAAAAACTAGTTAGCTAGTTCTAGTCATTTTGGAGCCATGAAAAGTCATAGATTAGATCACCCAATAGTTATTAATTAATGCAGACTCCAAATCCCAATCTCAGATATATAAAATGTCGAAATTCATCGAAATTCTATATAGTTATAGTTTACCCAGATAGTTTACCCCATGGTAATCCATTTTTTTGGAGCAATGAAACAACATGGCTAACCCAGTTATCGCCTCATCGCAGGGCAGCACTTGGCGTTTCTCCGCCAGCTCCAAAACGTCGACGGCCATCCAGCGGCCATCCACACCTTGACTTTGGCGGATGGGATTTCATGGACTTAAAAAGGGGGGATCAAGCAATAGAAATGACAGAAATAGGAGGTGAATAGGGGCTAGACCAAGGTTATATGAAGCTGATTCATGAGTTTTTCATGATCAAGGGTTCAATCCATGTACTGTCTGGTGGTTTTTTGCTTTCCTGAAAAATAGGACAGTCGTTTGAACTCAGCATCCCAGTCATATGGTTTTGATTGCGAGGAATTACAGTAGATGACTTCGCAATTGCACGCAATTGCGAAGTAAGCATTCAGGTCGGTAGAGGTTGAAATGGTGAATGGTCTCATTGGAATTTCTGAATGTCGCCTCCCTCATTCTGGGCGAAGTGACTGGACTCCACTGGACAAGCCGCCTCTTTCTGCTCCCAACTGGCAGAGAACTGCAAATTCATATCCTGAATGGATCTGAATGCTGTTTTTCAGCAGCTGGGATTTCTATCCTAAGGCCAAACTGATTGACCTGCGGGCCGAAGATTCACACACGGCCATCACGTACTAACGTGAAGCTTCAGCAGAACCCTGCGTCCCAATCGTTCCAGTCCTCCCAGTGCCCTTGAAAAGCAGGCAATGCATGGCAATTTTTCGCAATGCGTCTGCGTTGGCCACTGGGATCATGATAAATGAATATAAATGAAGCAAAATTAAGCTCCAAACCACATTTAAAACACTACTGTGGCAATGTTGGTGTTTTTCTCATCTGGTTGACGGCTTCAGTCTGAAGAATATCATCTGGTTCATAGCAGTGAGTAATTCGGATCGTCGTCAGTAATACTAGTGGGATGGAACTGAAATAGCGACTGATTTCCACCAATTGAATTTAACTATGGGTAGCTAATCAATATTAAGTCAATCAACAGCAATTCATCAATAGCAATAGTAATGAATATTAAGTCAATCGGTATATTATGACTTATTAACTTTGCATTTCATGACTTTCTACAATTTCAGCTAATCAGTATTACCATCTGGTTATGACTAACATAGCCATGGAAAGATCCACCCATTTCTAAGAACGGTAAACCATCTATTTCTATGGGCCATCGAAATCCCATGGCTATGTTAGTCATAACCAGAGGGTAAGTCATTATGAACTTCTGAAACCACTTTGCGCCTTACGATGTTCATCGACGGGACCCTGCAGGGAGCCAGCCATCAGGCCATCAGGCCATCAGTGAAGCAATGGTGGTCTTGCAGCTGTCTGGAAGTGAAGCAATGTCCTGGGCACAGCTGGGGTTTCTCTACCAAAACATACCAAAACCATCAAAACAAGTGGGTAAGATGACTTCGATTCTGGGAAAATGATGGAAAATTCTGCATAGCAATAGCTTAGATTGGCTTAGATTGGCTTAGATTGGCTTAGGGTATCTACATGTATCTACTGCATCACGAGGCCACATCAAGAACGTATGGATTTCGTCTTTACTCCGACTAGGGATGGGAGTCAAATACGCTTCCCCAAAGATCAACCACCAACTGAGACAAGCATCGTAGCAGCCAAACTTTGCCACGTTGCATTTCTTGGCGTCCGCCATCATCAGCAGCAGCAAAACATTGGCATCAGCAGCAGCCGAGCCACTAGGGGAGCTTCCTTCGAAGCTTCCATGGCGTTGGGCTAAGTGCGATCCACAGGGTAAGGTGGAAACAAGCTGATTCATCGGCTACTAAAATGGTTATAGTTTAGATGCTTCACTGAAAATTCTGGTTCACTCATATAAATTTCAATAGCAAAATGACCCGAGCTTGAGCCATCTTGAGTCCATGCCGAAAGCCATTGTTCACTAGTCTGGGAATGCGAGAACCAACTTAACAGCAAGCACTGCACCTGGTCTAGCCAAGTGAATTGCCCTGCCCAAAAAATGGGTACACCTCAAATCCAGAAATAGTTCATGATCACTTTCCCTGCTTTCAAATTGCGAATTTCGGGTGTAACTGTAACCCATTTTCAAAACACAGCCAGATAGACTCAGATAGGGGAAAGCCGTGCTCATCCACTGCAGGAGTCTAAGCCACTGGATTTCTCTGTCGCAAAAGGGCATTGGATGACTGTCAGGGCGACTCGCAACTTGCACAAAGTGTCACGGGTTTCACGGTGGAGTTTTCATGGGAACCTCAATGAAAATTGTAGCCACATTGATGTTTTTACAACATGCTGGAGAAGTGAAAAGCGCAAGCTGGGAGATAGGAGAACAATCCAGGTCGCACCAGGCCAAACTGATTGACCTGGGCGCTTAACCCTAGGAATACCTAGGATACTTGATCAGCGAAGGCTGCTTTCCAGTGCCCTTTGGTCACTGGGATCAAGAGAGACGTGAAGCAACAATAAAGTCGTGAGCTTTCAAGACATATGAAATCACGATATAATTAGTGGCAGATGTTCATCTGATTGGTGGCTTCAAATGCTTCAACCTCCTGAAAAACATCAACACATGACTAGTCCATCAGCGATCCTAAGTGATCCAGCCAACGATCCTAAGCGAAGAGTTCATTGCTGGTCTTGCAGCTGTCTGGAAGCGAAGAAATGTCCTGGACGGAGGTGGAAGGAGGTCCATGGAAGCCTGGAAAAAATGCCCAAAGGGCCTGTATGAGACCGGGGTTTTCAACCAAAAAATAAGAGCGGTCTAAATGCTTTCAATGTGGGAACATGGGATAAAAAGGGTATCTCTCCTGTGTTTCATAAGGTCGCATGAAGAAAAATCCGCCCGCACCGAAGGTGCTGGGGCGTGATCTTCCGGATGCCACTCGTAAAAAGGTTACTGGGGGGGGGGGCATTTTTCGTCCAAAACCTCCTGTTTTTGATAGGTCGTGACGCTCGCCTTCAAAAAACACTGTAAAAAACAGTACGGAAGACACCTGTTCGTGAACGCGCCCGTCCAAAATCGGCAAGCGAAAAGTGAAAAAAACCCCGTGTTTTTCAACTTTTTGACCTCAATTTTTTGGTTTGCAACATCTTTTTTTGCGGTTCCGCAGGTGGCCGGGCCCGGAGGCGGATTTTTGAGTTTTTGGACCCGTTTTCGGACTGATTTTCGTCGTTTTGTGATAGCAGAAACACTGGTTTTTACAGTGTTTTTCTGTTTTCTGCATGCTTGACGGCTAGCTTCAAAACTTCCAAAAACCTCGTAAATTACGCTGTTTTATGTTACGGTGTGAATGAAAACATCGTAAATACCAGTGTTTTTTGACGTTGGTTAAAAAAACACTGTAAATTACAGTGTTTTTGGCCACCTGACCCTCAAAAACCATGGTATTTGCAGTGGTTTCTGCTTCTCACCGCGCAAAAACACTGTAAATAACAGCAATTTCGCCGTTTTTTCATGTTTTTCGTTATTTTTTGAACTGCGTTGGTCCGCTATACATGGCTATCAAATTCTTCGCGTTTTTTTTTCCGACAATCAGTACTTTCGGATGTTTTTGGTCTCAATGGCCGACATCATTGGCAGTTACGAGCGGCTGCCCAACGATGCGGTGCGGGCGGTTGCCGTCGCGAAGCGACGTGAATATGGCTGGGTTTCGTCTTTATTCTTACTGGGGATGGGAGTCATCTGCAGTTTCAAGTCCCGAGCTGGCAGTATACCAACCCTTGCCAAAAGAGTGATTGTTTTGGGGTGATTCCCCACATATCAACCCTGATGTCAAGCGAGGCGTTGTTGAGGAACGGTCGTGAAAAAAGTCAGCCAGATGACTACAGGCCAGGGGTTACCCATGGTTACCCTGCACCAACTGAGACAAGCATCGTAGCAGCCAAACTTTGCCACGTTGCATTTCTTGGCGTCCGCCTGTTTGACCTACGCCAATTGACACACCAAGGTTGCTCGTGGTTTCAACCGTTCAAAGTTCAACCATAGTTGTCGAGTGCAGTACCATCATCATTACAGGTGGGGTGTTTAAAGAAAAGGTATTTCAATCCAGCAACCAGCAAAGGTGGCTCTTGCTGATGGCAATAAGTATTGTTTGTCCCATCTGTGATTCGATGCAATCTTGTGCTTCTCCGACTGCTATTTATCAGACCTATAGACCTTACACAACCTTTACAGCATCCATGGTCCATGTTAAATGCGAGTGAAACATCTCCGCTGAAAGCCGAGTGGCATATTTGCATCCACTCGCCTTGCATTTCCTATAATCCTCAGTCGAAACGGAAAAGAGAGAGAGAGAGAGAGATAGAGAGAGAAAAAAAAAGAGAAAGAAAGAGACAGAAAGAGACAGAAAGAAAAAAAGAAAGAAAAAAGAAAGAAGGAAAGAAAGAAAGAAAGAAAAGAAAGAAAAGAAAAGAAAGAAAGAAAGAAAGAAAAAACAGCAAGAAAAAACAGCAAGAAACTGGATAGCACAACAAATAGAATCAGTCAGCATGAAAATATCAGCCGATCCACTACATCCATGGGCCCCAAAAACAGAGACGAAAGTGATTACCCCCACTATTTTTGATTTGATCTATGTTGCCATATTTTGATGATGATGTTGATGATGGCAGCACCATTTGAGAATCACATGCATCAGTATTCTGTTGGCATCCAAGGGACGACTCCCGCTCCGGCGCACTGCCCAGTCGGTGGGGCTGGTGGGGATGGTGGCGCCGGTGGGGATGGAGGCGTTGGTGGGGATGGAGGCGTTGGTGGGGATGGTGGGGACGGCGGGGTCGGCGGGGAAGGCGGTGCAGGGGAATGAGGGCCACCGCCACCGGCGTAAGGCGCGGTGTCGCCCGCCAGCAGTGCCTTCAAGCCGCTGTGCAACACATCGTCCTGGCGAAATTTAGAGACATACCAGATCCAAATGGCGTTGCCCCTACCCTAAACCACTTTGTCTCCTGAATCCTGTATCCACTAGCAGTCACAAGTGGAAAACGGATCAGCAACTGTGAACAGCTATGGCACTCAACTGTGAAACTCTATGCAAAATGGTTGAAGTGACCAGCCATGAAAGCTGCCAGTTTCAGCGCCGCAGAAACTCTCCTCCAAGACGAAGAACATGCCTCCACGACCATTCTGCGAGGAATCACAGTCACCGTCCAAAGCGCCCTGCATGTTCATGTCACCTGAGGCTGTCTGGGGATAGCATAGGGTCGATATCAGGTTTTAAGGTTTCCAACAGTTTTCAGCTTTCATGGCTGGATATCGACCGGTTGGATATCAGGTTTTAAAGTTTCCAAACATGGCTGATATAGGGACAAACCTGCTGCATCTGTGTCCAGCTTTGCATCTGAGGGGCCGAAGACGGCCAAGTTTCTTCCAGAGATGCTATGACCCACTTTGGCATGATTTCCTTGGTGGGAGGATGAGCATCGATGAGCATCCCAGGTACAAGTGGTATATCATCCCATGTATAATTCAATATTTAATAGAAGTGGGATTTAACTTTTAATCATGGTTATATTTAATTAATATATTTTTCTTCTGTAACCTATTCGCCATACCAACTGAGATGCACATTCTCAATCGTCTTCGATGATCCAACTGGAGCGTGTGACACTGTGAGCAAATCGGTTATATGCTTGACCCCAAACATGACTAGGAATGATTACCCTCTGGTAAATTAACAGTTGGACCCTGAAAATAGCCTAGTTTTAATGGAAACTAATCTTCCAACCCCTATCTGCCAGGGTCTATGTTAATTTACCAGAGAGTAGGAGATGTTGCGGGCCACAAGCCAATTACAAACCAGTTCCTAAATTTGAGGATCAGAAAATCGCATGGAAATCGGTGACTCAACTCTCTGGGATCATGAACCCCAATACCACAAGACCATCAGGAAATCATCACGATTATTTCTATCATATGGGTATGGATCAATACCTATGAATACCATTTTTAGGGGGATGAACATCCATTTACCAGCTATTTTGATGTGAACTACAGGGGTACAAGGTTTTGACACACTGCCATATAGGTAATCCTAATCATAGCCTATACCTGCCACACAAAGAACATGGCTTATTGAATTGGGAATGGTCTATACATATTAGTGAATAGACTCAGGTTCTTGCAAAGTCATCATCTGTGCTAGGTCAGGGTCATGCCTCAATGGGACATGGATGAACTCCCCATGTTCGTTGGTCACTGAAAGTAGTGAACACAGTAATAAATTGCAGATTTCCAAGTTTTGCTAAAAGAAACAAATGCTACCTAAACTACAATGGTACGGCTGATTATTTATCATACTATCCCATACTATCCCCATTCAAAATGGCTAAGTTTGAATGATGATAGGTCCTCGAATTTAAGAAACCGGTAAATTAAATTGTTCGGTCTGCTCCCCAGTTTTTGTTGGCGGAATCCACCAAGATGCCATTTGTCGTGGGCTCACCCTTGAAGCTGAACCTCAGCGTTAAGGACTCGAATCGTTCCCGGAAAATGGTGATGATTCTCTGACTGAATTACAACTCAAAAGTGGAAGCGGTAGTAGTTGGTAGTTATGTATGTACATATATATAATTATATTATATATATATGGAGGTTTCCTGAAATGAGGGTACCCCAATAGCTGGATGGTTTATAGTGGAAATCCTATCAAAATGGATGATTTGGGGGTACCCCCATTTTGGGAAACCTCCATGTTATATATGATGTGAACTCCAAGATTCATCAGCATTTCTGGACATTGGTCTTCCATGAAATCACCATAAATGATCTAGATATCCATTGCTAACTCTCCTTTTTGGTGATCTCTTGGCTGGTCGCTCGAACATTTTCTTGAATGATATGCCACCCATCATCTTGGCGTTCGCGTCCGATGTTCCACCTTTTTGCTTGCTATACCCCTCCATGTAGATACTGTACGGGGCTCCAAAAAAGAAACACATACCCCCGTATCCCATCAGGTTCATAAACTTGTACAAACTTGCAATGATCATATGATAATGCATAGTTTCCAACAACGGACCCCCATATACAAATTCTCAGCATCGTTTGGTACAAAGCATCATTTTGGGTGGTGGAATCGACCCCTGATCCATCTCATACCTTGGTTGCTGGTCCATCTCTAGCCCCAACTAAGTCAACTGGGGATCATCATTCCATTTCAGATTTCCAGGAGATCCCAAACCCCGTCCCGATATAATCGACACAATTGATCAAAAATCATCAAACTATCCCATAGGATCCATGTATGGTATATATATATATGCTAACATGACTGGGGTATATTGATGGGATCCATGGCACACCAAACAAATAGCAGCACCGTTAGGATCCGTCATGGGTATGTACATTAAAGTCATTTGAGCCGATCTCTTTTCCATGGATATCCAACTGATTCCCCCATGACTCTGAGCTTCACCAGTCCCAATAGTCCCAGGGGCGTCTTCTTGTTCCACTGCCCGGAGATGGCTGCCTGAACCTCCGGCACTGGACTCTTCAAACGGCTGTCCCAGCAGCCTGCGGAGCCAGGAAAAACACCATTTGGGATATTTGGGGTGGGTCCCATGGAGCTTGAAATGGGGGAAACTACACAATCATAACACAATAGCTGGATGGTTTTTAATATTTTTAATGGAAAATCCCGAAGAAAAATGGAGGATTTGGGGGTATCCCATGGTATAGGTAACCCCCCCAATGGTTCGATGATGGTAAGTGGGAAACCCCCGATAGATGGAGCATGATGGAGCTGGTAACTCAGCATTTTGCGACAAGAAAACGATCATCCAAAAGGAGGTATTTCGCTCAACTTTCGAACAGATCTAATTTTGGATGATACTAAAGGAGTATGTTAGCAGCATCTAGACTTAGTGTTTGGCTCAGCATTTCATCGACGAATTTTCATGGCTAACAGACCCCAAGTGATCCCGTAAGTCCCTTCCGGCGCCTGGTTTGTAGTTCGCGTGGCTGGATGGGATCGTCTTAGTGCAACTCTGACACATCGAAGGGTGAGTTGCTAAATGGATATGAATCAAAAGCCCTGACACCCTGACTTTCGTCACATACTTATACATATAGAATAATATGCTAATATGTCATGTATACTTAAATACAATGAATCAGACTGAATGATGCAGTATGACTAACTGGCCAATCTTCTGGTGCCTTGCTGGCACACGAAAAAACACATCACTCACAGAGACACAACTGTTTCACAGCAAATACCGGGAGAAATCATGATGAACACATGTAATTACCAGTCTCGGAAAGATAAGATACATAAAGATACATGATTTTAAAAAAAAAAATATGTGCTAGATTACCATTAGATTACCCAGGTACATGGCTAATTGAATCTAATATATGGCTATATAAAAATTAATTCAATTAGCCATATACCTGGAGGAGAGCCATATCACCATGGCCCCATGGCCCCAGGGTCTCTGCAGTCTCCCCCTCGCTTTCGCAAGGCACAGGATGAGCCCACCAGGTGGCCGTACCTCAGCTTTTGCCAAGGCATCAAGGTCCTGGAGGAACTGGTTTGATGATGCCATGGTCATCCCATCATTGGGAAATCTATGGAAATATCATGGCTATATTATATATATATAATATAATATATATATATATAATATATATATATAAATATATATAATATATATATATAATATATATATATATAATATATATATAATATATATATATTGCATGATAAATATCGTTGGGTACTACTTAAAGCCCTAGGAATAGAGTGATAACATGTGATACCTACGACGCTTTTTATTTATGTGTACACAATGCAACTTTTGCCATAGCACATGTTTTTTGTCTGTCCGAAATTGGAGGATCCTTTACTAAACGCATCAAACCCACGGTTGTCCCAAGGATAGGAAATTAGTCGAATTTTTGCATGATTTCGGGGCCCCCCACAATATTTCCTCAGCTCAGAAGGGGAATGTTGCACCTAGTGGCTAAAATCACCCATGAAGTTGGTGTTTAACCTAAGGAAGAGGCTTCATGCCCCATAGCCTCCACTGGGTGATTCCACCCGCTGATACGCCCAGAGACGCATGGGCGTCTGAGTCAACGCACTGACCATGTGCCAAGGCGACACATGAAGACCTTGGGCGAAGAATGGAGAGGACCAAGTCGGACAGGGGTTTCAACTCATATTTGGTTAATAATATTTCACCAAGTTTGGACTATCATGGGACTATCATGGGACGGTTTAATGATAACAGCAACTATGGATAGTAATGGGCTACTTAATGGGATATACTTCATGGATTTTAATGGGATACCTACCATCTGGTAATCAAACATGGCTTGCTGGAAAATTGCCCATTTATAGGTAATTGTTCCAGCCAGAAACCTCCATTTAGCAGCCAGCCACGTTTGATGCCCGGATTGTAACGAATGATGCACCAGCAAACTTGGCTCCTTCAGCAAGAAAATTGGAATTATACCCAAACGTGAGACCCTGACACATCCTGACACCAACACTGCCAGCAAAGACTATAACGTAAAGGAGCAGCAAAGTGTGTTGAAAGCTTGCATAAAAGTCGTGGATTTCGCAAAAACACAAATCTCAAATGTGAATTCCCCATAAATCCTGAATTGATCATGCAGTGCATGCAGGGATCAGCAATCATATGCTTTCCATGTGCTTTTGTTGCCGGTCCCATTTTGAGTTACCGGACTTGAAGGCTTGGCCAGCAACTTAATGGGGCCCGCGCTGGTCCTGCAGCAGTTACAGGAACTGGGATTAGGGGGTCGCCAAAATTTTGGTCCTGCAGATGTATTTTGTTAATTTTTGTTATATAGCATAGCACTTAAATACGGTATTTTCGCTGCATGTCCATTCCTTTTTGGGTGACCTGAGCAAACTTTTGTTGGCACAATGGAAGGGTAACATACGGTAAAATAATATTGATATCCTCACTATCTGCTGTCTAAATCCATATTTATGTGACCTGACCAACCCAAATTTCTGAAGCCACCCTTCGGTCTTGACGCTCAGCGTGGTCTGGAAAGGATCCAAAATATCCTGCCATGAGACGGGTTGCTGATGCAGCTGGGATGGAAAACAGAGGTGGTTTCCAATGAGAAAACAAAAAGAATATAACGCCATAAGTCAGTCAGCGTACGATGATATAAGTGTACCACAGCATATCATGTACAAGAGGCTATTAGTATCTATTACCCTCTGGTAAACGTTTACAAACAACTATGGAAAATCACCATGCTATGGGAAATCCACTATTTCTATGGGCCATTTTCAATAGCTATGTTTGTTTAGTGTATATATATATATATGTATTTATATATATATATATTTACATATGACATATATATATAATATAATAATATAAATATACATACATATATATTATGATATGTATATACACAGCTATATAGTACATTAATAAATATTATTACAAACATAAATATATGTATACAGTACATAGCGATAGATCTCACACCCATTCCAACCAACCCTCCAATCAGCTCTGTCCTTCACCTGATGCCCAAGTTGTTTGGCCGCTTGAAGCAAATTGCTTGGGCCACTGGTCAGCTTCGCCACCTGGGGTCCAGGTACTATCCCAAGTACGAAAACTCAAACTGGATGAAGATGAGAAACATATATATATATATCGAAAAGTATCCGAAACATCAATGGATCACCCCAAAATTTCATGAAACTTCCATAACTCCTCCGGATATTCCATATATCATCATGGATCTTGTCCATTTTTCTTCGCGCCTGCGGGTTGTTGGGATCTGTGGCCACCGAGGCCCTCTGCATGGCCTGAAGCATCGCCAACGTGTCCGCGGGCGTGGCCAGGTGTGCCGAGAAGAAGTGCTGCGAGACCTGGCCGCACGGGCCATGGCCGAATGGCCGGGGCACACGGGGGAAACGGAACGGGGATGAGGCAAGAGGAAACATGATGGCAACGAAGAAAATGAGATCTACATATGGGTATATGCTGGTATATGTATATAATTGTATATATATATATTATATATTATATATATATATTATATATATATATTATATATTATATATATATATATTATATAATGCCAAAGGATTGAAAAACTGATTTGGTAACACAAGAATGGTGAAAAGTTCCACAATCTGAGGTGGCTCAGAAATCCCTCATTCCCTGCGTCTTTAGATGCTGCAAACATGTCTTGGGCACCGCACATGGTCAGAACTCGAATGGGTTTGTCTGAACATTCGGAAACTCAAAGAGGGTTCATTCATTTCGCCGTATGTTTCACGCCACAATTACTAATTGGTGGTTGAGCCTACCCCTCTGAAAAATGATGGAGTGAGTTCGTCAGTTGGGATGATGACATTCCCAATATATATATATAGATAGATATATATGGAAAGTCATAAAATTCATGTTCCTTAAACCACCAAGCAGTTGGACAAAACCAATGGTGCCCATGTTTTGGACAAACACAGATGGTCCCAATGAATCCCATGCAAACGCCCAGCACCTTGGAATTGTCATCGTGGCAGCAGCCCAAGGTGTTCCCATCAGATGATCGTGGCTGCGCCTTGCTTCCTGTGATCTGGCTTTCAAGGTCAAGTCTAACGGTATGACTTGGGTTGAGTTCCAACATCATTCACTGTGCATCTTCCAAGTCCTAGAGCAATCTGTGTTTGGTGGGTGTTGTCGTTTTTTTTTGCAAAAAATGATCCCGATACTGCGCGAAAAATATATCCAGTGAAGCGCTGCCACGCATGAAAGCCTCAGCACCCCAACACCAGCGCTTGGTAACGGTATGTGCCTCAAAATCCTTTCAAAATGATCTTCAAAACAGGCCGGACAAAGTGGGAGGCACTTTTAAAAGATCAAAAAAACGGATGTTGTAATTTTTGGCCTATGTGTTTAAAGAAATAATCAGTCAATCGTGGTTCCATTCAGGCCTTTGACCCGTACCCATCATGTCTGGAGTTCTGTCCCATTATATATCAACATATTCCATTCCTTACTCATGATTCAAGTTTTGAAACATATTTAAAAAAACTACATGATTCTAAATAGATTGGTAAAAAATGTGTTAAAAAGCCATAAAAATCACCAACTTATTACTAATAACATCTAATAACTAAATAAAGGCCCTTAGGACCTTCGGCCCAAAGCCGATGGCTGCTGCGCACCTGCACCGGGCCAGTCAGGGGTGGTCACCTGCAACACAAAGCCAGTGCCGTCATCGCCCCATGCGATGACTCCTGGATCTGCGGGGGATGGGTTGATTCCCTACCTTTTTTTTGTGGGGATATGTTTTGGGATATATAGTTTGGGCTATTATTGTTTGGGATTCATTTATGTAATCATGTTAGATGATGTTTTATATGTGTTGAAACAAAAAGTGATGGCGCTTCTCAAAAACAAAAAATGAGGATTATCTCATGGTTTATGGCCACGAGTCCAGGGTATCCTGCAGATTTTGGTCTCTCCAAACAGGTCGAGAGTTGGAGGCGACAGCGAATGGATTTCTCCGCCATTCAGCATGTTTTCAAATTTGTTGGGCTTTCGGCGAAATCGTGGGAAATTGATGTAAATTGATGTAAATTGTAGCTGCATAGACTGTCTGGGAAGCGATAAATCAAGGAGGGATGGGACCAAAGTTCCATGGAGAGTGATCCTCCGAAAAATGGGTCCTGCTCCCAGAAAAGGGGAAGAAGACTAGCCAAAACTGAGGATAGGAGCTGCTTGTCATAACTTGGCTCGGTAGTTGGGGCCGTTATTCTAGGGTCACCTGGTTCATCATGTTATTTTTTAGGAGATCCAGACAGTCATATCCTGTCTATCATGATTTGGTGGCACTAGATTGAGGTCCCAACGAAAGCATCATCACCTGCAACAATCCCTAGTGCCAGTGGATCCATGGTGGATCTGGAGGTGGCATGACCGATTCCCATCATGCCATGGTCTATTCTCATCAGTTGCTCTATACCCCCCACCATTGGTGTTTAAGTACGCACATGAATCACGATTCTGGGTTCATACCATGTTTGTTGATGGTTTAGCAACAGCATATGTGTCCTGCTTACATTTGGAGGTTTCCTAAAATGGGTGTACCCCAATAGCTGTATGTTTTTTTCATGCAATATACGAAAATAAACTGGATGATGAATTTGGGGCTACCCCCCAATTTTATATGTGTTTTGTTCGGAAACATACATTGATGTACATTGAATTCGCCTACGTCGATGTCAGGTGCTCCTTTACTGTGGCCCCAGGGAGCGCCACACTCTTTGGCGCACTTCGGCTTGGTGTTCAGAGCCGGGTCCTGAGAGTTGTGTCCGTCGTGTCGCAATTTTGATGGGGAAATGAAATTTGGATCCAATGGATTCTGGACAAGACACTATCTGGTTGGTGGTTTTTCGCCTACCCCCCGGAAAAATGATGGAGTTTGTCAGTTGGGATTATTCCTCCCAATAGATTGGAAAAAAAAAGTTCCAAACCACCAACCAGCATTTTTTCAGACAAAGCCATGTTGATGAGTAAAGGATATGATGGATACTCGACCATCTTCCGGGAATGTACGAATCATATACCAAAACATACAACAACTACTGATTTGTAGCTGGTTAGATCCTCGACCAAGGTTTACTCAGCTAACCAAGCGGCAACCAATAGTAACCATTGGGAATCATCATCCCAAATAAGGCCATGAAAAAAACATGCAACCAGCAGCCATATGGTTTATTCAATTGACACAATATGTATACATATATATATATATAATGTACACATATACATATTGAATCAAGAAAAAATAAGTGCCATGTTGGTGAATGAACGTTGATTTTCAAGAAACAAAAACACATATTCTGGATCCCACAGCTAGGCATGCGCCCAAGAAGCGCCATAGAACTGATCGTTCCACACGAGGAAGTTGGGAACCTTGCCAGAATAGACCTGCGACGTACCGAGAGGTTTACCATGGATATATATATATATAGTGATAAATGGACAATAATATTATTACTATATATATCATATATCACTATCCATTAGTTATCACTATAGTATTGCATGATTATCCAATAATAACCACTATAGTATTATATTATTATTAGTAATCACTGATTATTATCCCATTATTATTGTTCATTAATATTATTGTCCATTAATCACTATGTATAATATATATAAATATAGGGTAACTACATTTAAATATACGAACTGGTATTTCATACTACCTCCGGAGCCTCGCGGTCTGGCGCGGTCTGGCCCGCCCTCCACAGATTTAAATGTCGTTACCGTATATATAGTGGTTAATGGAGAATAATATTGCTAAACAATAATCATGGGATAATATATATATATATAATCAGTGATTACTAATAATAATATAATATAATACTATAGTGGTTATTATTGGATAATGATGCAAATACTATAGTGATAAGTAATGGATAGTGATATATAGTAATAATAATGGACAATGGACACTAGAAATGGGGGGATGTTCCAGTGCCATGTTTGTCGAGGGTGAGTCCCCCTCGGAAATGGTGGTGGAAAAGCCTGGCTGCCATAAACCTACCATGACTGGGGATGCTTTATACTATACCAGGCTATACCACCAATAAAAATGGTGATTTTGGGGATGGCGATTTTTTTCGTGGGTTTACCACAGTAGTTGTGACTCAAGCAACATTGAGATCCTTCCTGCCCATAAACTCCTTGAACCATCAACGAGCAAACACTCCAAGGAAACCAGGAAACCCAAGCAAATGCAAGCTGCCACAGGGGCATAGCGCGTACAGTAAGCAAGGACTGGCACTCGGATTTTCAAACAGCCAAAAGGCAAACACACCAGGTGTCGTACTGAAATCAAACATACGGTCGCATTCCACAGTTGTTGGCAATTCAAATGCTTTAACAATATCTAACCTGCACCACGCTTCAGAGATCTTCAGATGTGTTTTTTCTTTCAAGCAAAATTCATGAACTATTTCATGAAGCGCTTATGATAATTATATCTGACTAAAGTGACTAAAATTTATTATATTGTAATGACTATGAACTGCTGTTGTTGACCCTAGTTCAACTCACAAAAAAAAAAACATATTAGAGTAACTCCCATATTACTATCCAACTAATCAGAATCAACAAATGTCATGATTGTCATTGTTATTTTATCATGGGCTTGTCGGAACTTATATAGGGTACCCCAAAAATTGATAAATTTTGTTGGTTTATCATTGTTTTGATCTATGTGTTTATGGCCATTTGGAGTCTACCACCGTTGACACATCCCCAAATATGTGGCTGAATTATAATCATTCATAATCATTAACTAACCTGAAAATAACTACACACATTATATAGTAAATCCCGAACAAATAACCAATTAGTAACCATTGTTAACCATTCGTGTCATATCAAGTCGGTGAGTTATACCTAATATCCATTATAAACCCAACTAAATCCCATCAACCACCATTAAAAACTCACCTGGTCAAAGGTCTTGGCCAACGGATCATCGCCATTACCCAGGCAGTCGGAGTGCAACGACAGATCCGTGGTCTGCCCCTTCTTCCCATAGGACATGAGGTACTGCAAGCCATACCTCAGATGTGACGAATCACTGGACGTCCGACAGTTTTTTCAAGGGAAAACGACACGAATATTGAAAGAATATATGTATATAATCTACATCGTGTAAAATTAGATACTGTTCATCCTGATGATATTATATACGTATATGGGTATATACCAGTTGTTGATGGGTCTGTCATATCTTTGTGGCTGAGCAACCCCTGTTCTTCCTGATGACTGACACAGCCAAGTCACAAACCGCAATTGAACTGCGGAAAATCCCGAAGAAAATGAAATCGAACATGTCCCTCCCTATGTGCCCCGAACAAGATCATTGATAAACAAAAAGCAAAAATAGATGTAGGATAGACAACTATTCAATAATGTATATACATAGGAATCATTACCTGCGATGCTGTACTACGATTGCAACCATCCCCACTCACTCTCCATGCCTGACATATAATGACCAAGTGACTTGTCTGTTGTTGGGGATCCTCCGAACATGCCTGGCCACGCAGTTCAAGACGTGCGTTGCGCAAGGGATAGGAGTTGCCAACTGCTTGCTTTCGGAAAACGAGAACTCAGTTCAGTTTTGCGGTTGACGGAAAACACAATGTGATACAATGTGTACGGGGACCCGGATCATTTTGAAACACCGGATAAGGCTCATTTTGAAACACAGAGGATAAGGATCATTTCGAAACACAAAAGCCCCGGATAAGGATCATTTTGAAACACATCCAAGATACTGCTGTTTAAGACATCTGGAAGGCATAGCATTTCTTTGTAACCACCATGGCGCTTGTAACACCACAGCACATTGATGAAACCCTAGCAAATCAGCTCTTCAAACAAAAACAATCAAAAAAACAAGTTAGCTCTTACAAGGAGATTCATCCCTATCATAAATGCAATGTGACCGCAAAAGGCTTGAGTCTTTTCCCGTCAGCCATCTATTTGTGGCAGCTTTGTCCGGCAATTCATGAGGATCTCGTTCGAGACACGTATCAAAAAAAGAATAAAATGCATCAAAAAAAAATATCCAGCACGCATCAAAAAAAATATATATGCATCAAAAAAAATATCCAGGTGCCACTGTGTGAGACCTCACGGGTTTCGTGCTGCAAACCTAGATCAAAAACAATATCCGTATCAAAAAAAATATCATAGTAGTAGTAGGAGGAGGAGTACTAGTAGTAGTAGCAGTAGTAGTAGTAGTAATAGTAGTAGTAGTACTACTACTACTACTACTAGTAGTAGTAGTAGCAGTAGTAGCAGCACTAGCAGCAGTAGCAGCAGCAGCAGCAGTAGTAGTCGTCGTAGTCGTAGTCGTAGTCGTAGTGGTGGTAGTAGTAGGTAGTAGGTAGTAGGTAGTAGGTAGTAGGTAGTAGGTAGTAGGTAGTAGGTAGTAGGTAGTAGGTAGTAGGTAGTAGGTAGTAGGTAGTAGGTAGTAGGTAGTAGGTAGTAGGTAGTAGGTAGTAGTAGTTCGTAGTTCGTAGTTCGTAGTTCGTAGTTCGTAGTTCGTAGTTCGTAGTTCGTAGTTCGTAGTTCGTAGTTCGTAGTTCGTAGTTCGTAGTTCGTAGTACGTAGTACGTAGTAGGTAGTAGGTAGTAGGTAGTAGGTAGTAGGTAGTAGGTAGTAGGTAGTAGGTAGTAGGTAGTAGGTAGTAGGTAGTAGGTAGTAGGTAGTAGGTAGTAGGTAGTAGGTAGTAGGTAGTTGGTAGTAGGTAGTAGGTAGTAGGTAGTAGGTAGTAGGTAGTAGGTAGTAGGTAGTAGGTAGTAGGTAGTAGGTAGTAGGTAGTCGGTAGTCGGTAGTCGGTAGTCGGTAGTCGGTAGTCGGTAGTCGGTAGTCGGTAGTCGGTAGTAGTTAGTAGTTAGTAGTTAGTAGTTAGTAGTTAGTAGTTAGTAGTTAGTAGTTAGTAGTTAGTAGTTAGTAGTTAGTAGTTAGTATTTAGTAGTTAGTAGTTAGTAGTTAGTAGTTAGTAGTTAGTAGTTAGTAGTTAGTAGTTAGTAGTTAGTAGTTAGTAGTTAGTAGTTAGTAGTTAGTAGTTAGTAGTTAGTAGTTAGTAGTTAGTAGTTAGTAGTTAGTAGTTAGTAGGTAGTAGTTAGTAGTTAGTAGTTAGTAGTTAGTAGTTAGTAGTTAGTAGTTAGTAGTTAGTAGTTAGTAGTTAGTAGTTAGTAGTTAGTAGTTAGTAGTTAGTAGTTAGTAGTTAGTAGTTAGCAGTAGTAGTAGTAGTAGTAGTAGTAGCAGTAGTAGCAGCAGGAAAAAAGAAAGGAATAGTAGGTAGCAAGGGGAACCGGTTAAAAAATAAAAGCGGGTGGGGGGGGTGCAGGGGGGAGGGCGCAGCGCCTCCCCCCGCAATGCGTACCAAGAGAGAAGCACATAGGCACAAGTCTCAATGGATATATTGCAAGTAAGAACGACAAGATCAAGAAAGAAGCACATAGGCACAAGTCTCGATGGATATCAGCAAAGATGAAATTAACCCAAATAAACGATGATGCTTATGCAAAAAGAAAGGAATAGTAGGTATAGCAAGGGGAACCGGTTTAAAAATAAAAGCGGGTGGGGGGGTGCAGGGGGGAGGGCGCAGCGCCTCCCCCCGCAATGCGTACCAAGAGAGAAGCACATAGGCACAAGTCTCAATGGATATATTGCAAGCAAGAACGACAAGATCAAGAAAGAAGCACATAGGCACAAGTCTCGATGGATATCAGCAAAGATGAAATTAACCCAAATAAACGATGATGCTTATCCACAAAGAAAGGAATAGTAGGTAGCAAAGGGAACCGGTTTAAAAATAAAAGCGGGTGGGGGGGTGCAGGGGGGAGGGCTGAAGAGGGGCCCTAGCGTCTACTTCAAGATCAGCTAAGGCGTCTTCCCCAATGACAGCACTCTTTTACTCTCAGCCTGTTGCCGGTCAGTGCTTGTCTACAGGGTTACTCTATATACCTCTTGAGCCTTGAGGGGCGCATATAAATGTGCTCAATACTCATGCATGTACCTATGTAGGTATTAGGTCGAAACAAAAACACAAGCACAAATTCAAAAGCAATGAGTAGAGCACTACGCCTTGCCGTACCCAATTGGTATTAAGAGTATCTTCCTGACTTCTCTACACAATGGCAAATAGCAAAAGAAACCGGAGTTACGCAGTGGCTTCGAATTGAAAAACACGTGAAAGCAGCGAATGTCCTAAGGACATGTCGAAAAGAACAGCGGATTCGCTAATTTTTCCAGTAGCGACCAATGGTGCTTCGCGCACGGTCTCTCCATAGGCAAAATGCCTCGCTCTACCGGTGAAAGTTCGAATTGAAAGGTTCGGGTTCGCAAGATTCAGAAATTCAGGTCATACGAAAAACAATTGACCAAATCACGAAATAAACGGAAATAGCGGATCTCCAAAGTTGCTCATTCAAGCAAACAATGGACTGAAATCGAAGTTGGTAAATTTTTGAAGTTCGCTCCATTCGGAGTGGTCTGCTCGCCGGATGATTCATGGAGATAAATGTATATAGTATCTCTATTTACAAGAGTCTCTATTTTACATTAAATTGAAGTTCAGACACTTGTGGCATTATCTCTATCTAAAAGAGTATATGCCATCTGTGTGAAATAAGTTGAACGCACAGAAAAAACTGTACACGGCTTCTCATGCTGTGTTATCTTCAATTAAAGAAGTGTACACTCACTCATCGCCACTCACTTGATCTCCATGGTCTGGACGCTGAAGATGAGGATCCACCCCACTCTGTGTTGCCCTGATACGGCGATGCTTGATCTTCATATGCCTTTCTCTTTTTCTCCTTCTGTCTTTCCTTTCTTGAATCAGCATACTGCTTCTTCTTGTAGGCCTGTTTGTAATGATGTCGTTCATTCCATGACATATCAGAAGGATCAAGATGGATAAGAATTGGATTATGAGCATCGCGATCATTTGGAGCAACGATGAAGATGTTGTGATCACCATGTAAGCAAGTTTCATTTACCTTGAAGTAAAATTCACCCACATAGTTCATGTGATCTTCATCCTCAAAGTCTTCTAGGTGTTCCTCACACATCAAACGTGAATGACCCCACTCAACAACTGTTAACATACAACAATCACCTTTACCAGTTGTCTTTTTCATGAGCTCGTCGGTGTATGTTGCTGTTGTAATGCCATCCAAGTGCGTTGCAAGAAAATCCAAGTCACGATAACTGCAAGAAATGAAATGCTTGACCCTGATTGGAGGGCAAGATGAATCAAAATACTTGCGCATGGCTTGTGTTGCAACACCTACCATTCTGTTGATCCAGAATTGGATAAGGCTGTGTTGATATGTAGGGACACCTGGAGATTTTGGTGTGCTGTAATAGCATGCCTTGTTCCCATCACCTGCGATGAAGTCAACTTGATATCTGGCACACTCAAAAGCCATAACAGCTAAGCACTCACCAACAATCCCAGCAGAGTCTGATGCATACTTCTGTCCGACGTGATAGACGCACACACGTGTCATTCTCATCCTAGCTCTTGTCAAGTCAACAATCTCATCTGTATCTCGATCCTTTGTCTTTCCCCAAGATACTTCAAAGATTGCCCATGAGACTTGTCGAACTCGTGTGTCGTTGTCATCTGTGTGATATCCAGCAATTTGCTTGATATAGCCATCCTTTCCAAGGCGAGCTGCCACCATCAAGTCATGATAGTCATTGAAGCAAGTTTTGAAGTCAACCTCGTTGAGTCTTTCTCTGTGAGGATACAACGAACCAGCCTCGCAATTCATGAAAAGATGTCCTCCAAAGTTCTTGATGACATTGATGAAGTAATTGTTGAACTGTGATTTGGTTTCATCAAATTTTTCATGATCTTCATCGATAGTGTAGTCAATGTGTGGAATGAATTGTTGAAATCTTTCTGGAACCGGGCATTTTTCAAATCTGTTTCTGCACCAGTTTCCCAAATTCCAAAACATTGCTGTTATCTGTGGAGAGGATCTGTATGGAAATTCAGCATCCTTGTACGTTGGGTCTGATAGGCCTCCACCTAAGTACCTGTAAGCCAAGCTATGCAAGATCATACAGTAAGGCAAGACCTTGTGTTCCTCAACGTAATCTTGGAGTACCTTTGTGAGATTTCCAAAATCGTCATCAATCCTCTGTTCTGCTTCTTTTGAGGATCTTTCTGCTTTGTCTTGATGAAGAGGATGCATCCTTGGATCACTACAACCATATTCAATGCGCTGATTAAGTTCTTGTAATTCTAGTTGTGGATCCTGATTCTTGTGTCTGGCAATGTACTCAACCATCAACTGGTCATCTGTAAGATGGTACCAAAAATCATGATGTGGAGACATGGTCTTCCTGTACTTAACATGCCAAAACATATGTCGATGCTTCGAAGACGCTGGATAACCTTTGTTGTAAAATCCTGCCCATTCACCATGGTACCCATCTGAAAAACAATCCTTCAATCTTCGAAAAACTGAATCATCTTCGTTTCCAGTGATATCTTGACCATAGTAAAGTCGAACTGCAGGTTTCACTTCAGGAGCTGTCTCATCATCTTGAATGTCTGTCTTCTTCTCCCCTGATTCCTCCTTTTCTGAGGAGCGTTCAGGTGGAGCTGATTCCTCTTTCTCTGAAGAGCCTTCAGCTGGGACATGTGGCTCCTGTGTGTCTTTTTCTTCTTCTTCTTCTTCGACAGCAATCTCCTCATCTTCATCCTCTTCTTTCTCTTCTTCCTCTTGTCGTTCTTCTGGTTTGACAAAACTTTCCTTGATCTTTCGTTGAACATTCTGATTGCACATACTGATCCATTTCAATGTACACTCAACCAATTTGTCATCATCAGTTTCCAAAATGATATGTTTGTCCTCAATGTTCAAACTTTCAATGGTATGCTTGTACTCAGGATCACCTGCGCCTGGTCTTTGAAGATCTGGAAGTGGAGTGTCTGGATCATCGTCCACCATCTGAGGATCCTCTGCTCCAAAGAAATTTTCTGCGCCAAGGTGTTCATTGTCCTTGAGAACTTTGTCAATATCCAGTTTGAACTCATAGTACTTGTCGTAAGAGATCTCATAACCCATCATAGGTGCATACTGCTCCATAAATGTTGAAAAAGAAGCATCTGATAATGCCGACATCATCAACCATAATGAGAAGAAGCTTATGTCACCACGTTCAAGGGGTCGACTTCCTTCAAGATCATCTTCTGTGAGGATTGTTTGGCCTTGGAGTGTAATATCATGGAGGATCTGTCTGTGCTCTGGTTTGAGTTGCCTGACTAAGAACAGTCCCTGTCGATCTTCCATATTTCTTCGAGGATTTGCATCAGGTAATACCTCACTTTCTTGTTGTGGTTGTGTTTCCTCTCTTTCTTGAGAGCATACACCTTCTTCCTCTCTTTCCTGAGAGCCTGATGCCTTTTCCTCCTCTTTCCTGACAAAAACTTGTAGTCTTGGCAAAAACTCCAAATCATCTTCAGCATCATCATCATCGTGACCTTCCATGTCCACATTCTGTTGCTCTGATCCTGGGATGTGAGCGATCTTGTCCTTTCCAGCTACCCAGATGTAGCCATCGAGCTTTGTAGATGTGTGGAAGTCACCTGAACCGCATTCCCTGACCTTTGTCCTTGCTCTTGCAGATTGATGGAATGCTTCATGCTGAAAGAATTGATTGTAGGCATGTTCAACAAAGAATCTGTAGGATTGAGCTGTCAATTCCTTTCTGCTATCCACAAATTGTCGAAGCTTGTTCAAAGCAAAAACTGTGAAATGGCTGAGCTAGCAGGTGCTTCATCTTCATAAAGATCGATTGCCATGATCATCATCTTTGTGGAAAACGAGAAATGCCGTTCAGGTTCAGGGATGACTGTTCTCTTGTTCATGGGAACTGTAATTCCTTGAATAGTCATGTCATACCCATGTGTGTTCAACTCCAGTGCATCCAAAATGTTACCATCACGGTCTTTCTTTCTCCTGCAGAAATCTCCCCAGAGTTTGTTGTTCTCTCTAATGAACTGATCAAGATGCTTAGTGTAAAAGACAAAGACTGCTTCCGAGAGATACTCCATGTCCTTCTGTATTGCTAAGTCTCTTTCGTATAGCAAGAACTTCTCTCTCCATTCGTCTCTGTTGATACTGTGCCTGTCTTCCCAACCTGTTGGGGCAGTTTGACCTCGCATCCAGTCTGTCCAATATTGTCGACAAGAGTTCAAATAACCTTCCATGGCTTCAATGTTTTGCTCCTTATGGAAGTGTGCCAACATGCGTCCAATTTCCCAAGCTCTTGTGAAGAGTAGGCATTGATGTCCTGTCCATGGTAATTTCTCCCAATCTGAGCGAGTGATCGATTGTCTACGAAGTGCTATCTTTTGTGAAGAGAGTAGTAGGTTCCATTCACGCAGAACTATCACTTTTTCTCCTGAGGAGTTCTTGATGAGTTCACCGCTCTCTTCTTGCACAGACAATTCCTGCCTCATACAGGACCCAGGGATTCGATGCAGAAATTGAACTTTTGGTAGCCTGTTCTACCACAGGGTCTTCAATATCATCTGGTGGATCTTCTGCTTCCCAGAGATTGACAGCCTCTTCACCCATTGGGTCGTCATGGACGTCCACTGATGGCTCCTCTTGTTGATTGTCTTGAGCATCTTGTTGAGGATCATCATGTTGTGGTGATTCTGGACTTCCTGATGAGGAGCGTTGTTGCTCCCATGCATCTTGAGGTTCCTCTCTTTCTTGAGAGCGTCCTCTTCTTGATGGCTGTTCATATGGATTTTCCATGGGTTCATCAGCCTGCGCAGATACCTCTCTTTCTTGAGAGCCTTCTGCTGCAGATACCTCTCTTTCTCGAGAGCCTTCTGCTGCTGCACCATAGATTGATTCCACAATCGGGTCAAAGTCATTCTCGTTGCATAGTGGTGTACCAAAAACTAATCTTCCATAGTTTTGTGGAACCTGTTGACCCATGAACTCCCATGCTGTGATTCTGACTTCTTCAGGAATGTCTTGTCCAGGAATAAATGTTGGACCTTTCTCCTTCATGACATGGTTCCATGTTGTGTTGGTGTGCCATGAACCACCTGTAACTGATGGAGGTAGAGAATGACCACGTCCTTGATGAACAACGTTACATGCAATGGTAGGGAGTTGTTCCTTGACATGGAGGTACTGGAAAGGAATGTCACCATGAAATAAAATGACACCATTCTTTGTCAGATAGAGTTGGTTGTCCACAATAAAACTTGGATCCAACACGAGGTACACTGGTCGCCTATAGTTTCTTGGAGGCTTCGTGCCCTCTGCCATCCTTATGTAGCCCTGACCATTGTCATTGTGGTACATGAAGTGAACTGCATCCCTTCTGCCTTTTCCACTTCCTTTCACAAAGGTCTTCAGGCCTGATTGTTGAATGGAATCTAAATTCATGTAATCAGTGACATGAAAAATCCAGCCCAAACTCATAGCCTCATCATATGTCAGTTGGTGGTGTGCCACAGTGGGATCGACAACTTGGTTGCTATGTCCTTGAAAAGCACCAAGACGAACGTCGAATGGATACTCTGCCATTGAGCTATATGGGTACCACTGCCATCTCATGGAGATCTCAACAAAGAAACGTTGTTTTGGATTACACAGTAACATAGCAGCAAAATCTGCTCCAGACATGTGATATTCCTTTGGATTGTCTCCTTGCATCTGATCAAACAGTAAGGAAATGTTCATAGCTCCACTGGCAGTGAATAACGTTTTGTCTCTGCAATGTCTCAACACATTGGATAGCCTCTTGCTACATGACATATAATAACTTCTCCTTGATGAGCTAGTCATGTCCACGTGGAAATCATTGCATCGTTCATCAAACCAGTTTTCTTCTGCCTGAGTTGTAAAGCCACAGAGATACTTCAGAAAACTTGAAGTCCATTTCAAAGATTCATCAAATTCTCCATGACTAGTTCCCCAGTGCAAAATCCAAGCTATTGCGTCCATGAACATTTCATGTCTGTCAGTTGGTCTCATGTTGTGTGGACCCATCAATGTATGTAAATTGCGCTCTCTCTTCTTCCTCACTTTCTCGTGAGCCTGAAACCAATCGGTTTGGCGCCTGTAATCATAGCAAAATGATAAATGATCCTCGTTGGGCAATGTCGATGGTGTTCGAAATTTGTCAGCTGGGATTTCCTCTGATCTTCTCAGAGCATATCCATCAGCTGAATGTCTTCGACTAAAATCATAGCTTTGATGTTCTTGGCCTCGAGTGTTCGATCGTGCCTGATCACTAGATGATGCGGCTGAGGCCCTGTTCCACCGGCTAGAGCTCGACATGTTGAAGAAACAGTGCGATCCTCGAGACTCTGCCTCTTGAGCCGCAGGCACAAATTCAAAAAATAGTCAAGAATCCCTCAAGGTGTCACCTAACAGAAATACATCATGTCTGAAATCAAAATGACTGCAAACTGTTGGCAACCATGACCTGAGGTAAGCCTTGTGTTCCAGTAATGATCTGAATGGTGGATGAGCATCAACTTCCTTAAGAACACCTTGTCGAACAGCATCAATAAGATTCTGAGGATTGGCAGACTTCTTGGTCAAACAATCGGCTAAACACCATTGAGTTCTGATATGTGACAAGTCAGCAATGGAACCTGAACATGCTTCTTTCCTAAGCATCTGAATCATATGAATGGTCTCTTGTTGTTCAGGAACATGAGTAGTGCTGGCAGTAGGCACAAGATTGTTTGCATCAGTCCTCATATGAATCTCACTTGAAAGTCCAGTGATGTCTTTGATCAGTCCTCTCAACATTTGACATGTACCATAACACTTCATGAGTGCATACAACTCTGCAACAGTTGTGCTCAACGTGGTACGTTTGATTTTGGTTGATTCAAAGAAAATAAGAGAACCTCTGGTGTTTTTGCTCTTTTCCTTTCTCGGTTCAGCCATGAAAATAACCATTGCGCGCTGTGAGGATTTGTCGCTGTTGTTCCTAAACGCTGCATCTGGCATTGCAACTAATCTAGGATCACCTTGCAGTGGCCAGAACATAAGTTCCATCGGGTCACCTACAATTTGCCTGCAAAGTTTGTTCAGCGTTTTACAATCACCTATGGTGGGGGAAGCAGCGGCAGAAGCACAACGTGAAAACTGATAACATGACTGAAATTGAGTTCTTGATTGTAACCAGTTGATACTACCTAAGAGTGATCTATAGGCAGTGTGGAGATCCTTGTCACATTTGTCTTCATCCTTCAAACCTTTTGGTATGACAACCTCAGTAAGTTCACTGACACAAAGTGATTGTTCAACAGTGATGTGTGATTTCTTCTTGGTCTTCTCATCAATGATCCATTTCACACGTTGACCAGTGAACATCAAGTCATTCACATCTTCATGACCAATCTTGAATTGTGACTTGACAACTTTCTTGAACTTCTCCAGAAACTCTGGAGTTCCTGTAATGACCAAGTCGTCAACATGCAAACAACACATGCCAATAGGTTTTCTTCCCTTGGCATTACTGCCATTCACAGGGTCCATGAAGTGTTCCAAGAGTTGTTCAACAATCTCAGGTGTCAACTGTGGTGTCGTGGCAAGATAAGTACGCTCTGAAGGTAAGAAGACTGAAACAAGTACTTCAGCTTCTTCTTCCAAACTTATGGAAACATTGTCCTTGTTCATGTCATGATTCATCTCAAGCAACCACCAAACTCCTTTCCTCTTCACAATAGAAGTTCTCAAGTGAAACTTCTTTCGATCATAATGTGAATCAGGAGTTCTCAAAGCTTTTGCACGATAGGCAACTTGAGCATGACCATTTTCAAAAGGATACCAACCAGACTTGTGTTCAACAGATTCCAAAAACTTCAACAAAGTTTCATCAACAACAGGAGTCCAAGCACAATCTTCAACCTTCTTCCCCTTGAACTCTTTCCTATGTTTCCATGTTTGGGTTTGTTGATAGCAAGCTGAAAACAATCTTTCTTCAACCAAAAGAGACTTATGAACTTCCTCAGCAATGTCGGAGGATTCATCACGCGTTTCCTCACTGTCTTGTGAGCTTACGTAGTATGTCGCAGGTGCTGGTTCTGTTGCCTCAGAGTCAGCAAAGCTAACCTGTTTTGGCTCCTTGAAAGCACCATCATAGCATACATATGTACACCTGTCAGCTCTTGTAGGTTGAATACCAAGCGAAATCAGAAATTTGTCAAGGCGGTTTCACCATCTACGTGGTGCGTCCGCAAGTCCATAGACGGAACGAGTGCACAAACCAACCAAGTAAGGAGGCAAACCAATGTCAGTAGGCAACTGAACATGGATAACGCGTCGGTCTAAGTCGTACGTTTCCCCCTGAAGAAAGGCAGTTTTTAAGTCTAAATGGAGTAAATCCCAGTACATCGAGGCTGCATGCTGAGATGCCACACGAAAACATACGAAAACCATACCTGGTAGCAGTAGGACTGTCAGTCTGTAAGTCATACTTTTGAGCATCTTGAAAGCCTCTACATACCCATCTAGCCTTGAACTTCTTGAACTGTCCATCTTTATCAACCTTGATGGTAAGCACCCATCTGCCAGTGACATAGTTATCAATCTTATGACGTCTCTTGTCTCTGAAAGTCATGGCAGTGAAATCCAGAAAACTTCTGAATTCTTCAAGCTTGGCTTGTTTGATCTCCTTAGCATACTTTCTCAAGACTTCCTGAGTGATAACTGATTCTGCCTTTGGCTGCTTCTTTCCATTCTTGGCAAGATACTGTTCAAACTGTTTGAATCCAGTAACATCGTATGAACCAAACTCAGGTGCAGCTTGGATCTTTGGTCCTAAAGGAACGAAAACAGTACCATCAACATCGACAAAATGAGAGTGGTCTGATGAGTAAGGTTCAGTGTCCACATCTTCTTCCTGAAGCTGGGCAATGTCATCCTCAGTCAAAACAGGAGTGTCGTCTGTTTCATATGGTTCTGTTTCATCATCATCATGTTGTGATGATACCAATTCTGGTGTTCCTTGTGAAGACTGCTGTTGCGCTGGCTGCGCAAAGTCACCTGGCATAAACGATGTTGGTGTAGTAGTAGGCAATGGAATTGTATTATCATGTGAACTTGAGGCAGTAGGATCATGTGAAGGTCCTTCATCTTCATCTTCAACTGCAAGTGGAACAGGTTCCGATGTGTCAAGTCCAGGAACAGCAACATCATGCCATTCATCATGGTCACGTCTCACCTTCGATTGATTAACACGCATGACTGCGTTGACAACATGAACATTGACCATAGCACCTTCTTGAGAGATAACAGTACCTCTGATCCATCTTTCCTTCTTCCATGCCCTTGAAGCAATAGCATTAGCATTGACAGGGGAACTCCAAACGAAAACCTTGTCACCTGGTTTGTAAGGTCCATCTGATGGCATTGTTCGTTTGCCCATGTCATGTCTGAGGTCAGCAGCTTGTCTGGCTTCCTGATGTGCCCTCAGTGCTAACCTTTGCAACTCGAGTTGTGTTCTGTCTTCAGGTAAAGGGTCAACACTAAGTTGAGCAGGATCAGAAGTCTCAATATCCAGAAGATCTGGTGGTCTTCTACCAGTGGCAATTTCCAAAGGAGAATAACCCACTAACAGTGAGTTGAGTGTTTCTGGCCCAAACAGTAAGCTTCACAGCTTCTCTGATGGTGATTCCTTTGAACCTATCATCTTCAAGGTTCTTGGACATGATTTGCCATTGTCGTTTGAAAAGTCTGACAGCTGATTCAGCTCTGTTAGGCCATGGGGTTCTTGAACCACAGGGACATTCCTTGATACCATGAGTTCGGTAATAAGTCAGAAAGTCTTCTTGAAAAAAAGCTTCATCACCTACAATGGCTTTAGGCATACAATTGTGTTCATCACTCCACAACCTTAGAGCCTGAATGGTCTCCTTGTTGTTCAGTGAGTTTTGTGCCGTAGCCCAAAGTAAGTTGGTTGCACCATCAAGAACAAGCAACACCATGTACTTGTTCTTCCTCAACTGAATTTCAGCATGATCAACAAAGATAACATCTCCAAAGTTGGTGGATCGTATGCCTGAAATTCTGGCTCGCGGCGGTGGTGCAATGGAAGTACTACACACACGACACTTGTTGTACATCTCCTCATACTTCTGATAGACAGAGTCAGGAAGTCCTAACATGGAAGTCCTTCGTCTGAATTGAGGAGACATGTGATAGTGTTTGATATGAAGCTTGTAAAGTTCCACACTATCCTCCAGTTTCCTGAGCATCTTTCTGTATGCTGGTGTCATGGCTTGCACTTCACTACCGGGCAGTGGAACAGAAACTCGCCTAGGCTCAAGAGCATCACTACCTAGTTTCTCAATCTGACTTTCTGAATCTTGCTTACCTTTCTTGCTCGCAGGTGCAGAAGACTTGGATTCAATGACTTGAGGTTCATCAGTGTCGATTTTGTCCAAACCTAATTCCCTAGCTCTCTCGTCGAGTTCATCTTCCTCATCAAGCTTGGGATAGGAAACAACACCCTTTTTCTTTGATGAACCTGATCGAGAGTCATCGATCACCTGAGGTTTCTGCTTACCTACGTGTCGTTTGGCTGCAGGAGGACCTACCTCAATCTTTTTCAAGCTTGGTCCTCTAGCAATCGGTTTGCCTGCCTCTTTCTTTGAAGAGCTTGGCTTTGACTGTACACTCTCCTGGTTCTGAAGAGACTGAATCAGGATTGAAGAGATCATCGATGTTTCCTCGATAGGGCTTTGCTCTATCAAGATCACTTCTCACAATTTCATCAGGAATCACGTAGTCCTCCTTGATCTTGTAGATGGACTTGCCCTTCCAGAACTCTTCAGTCTGTTCAGAAAATCTCTTCCTCTCAGTGCGCCAGTTGTCCTTGTGAAGAACCTTCTTCTTGCTCTTCTGGAATTCCATATGTGTCTCTCTCTCATCAAGAAGTTGATCTTTTGGGATTGGAGATTTCTCTGATCGAGTCGTTTCATGTAAGTTCATTCTCTTGTCCTTGTGGTGCCTGATGAGTTCACGACGTAGTGGATCAACCTGCCAGTAGTCACCAGTCACCAGAGCTTCTTCATGATCTTCTTGTTCCACAGCAATCTGGCTGTACTCAAAGTGATCGTGTTGTGAAAAGAAACTCTTGACTTGTGGAGTCTTGAAATGAACTTGGCTCATGTACCATGCTACATCTTGTAAATCGAGAATGAGATGAGTACTAATGGCTGTCCTCAAAACCATTTTTCTCATGCCAATACGTGCACAGGACAAATAAGCCTTCTCTGGAGTAAGTTCAAATTGAAATCCAAGGTTTCTCATCTGTGGAAGTGACATCAACAATGGGACATCACCTTCTTCGACAATGTCGAATTCTGTAAACTGAGTGTTCCATCCATGATCATACATGAATATCACGAGCTTCTCAGTACATTTTGATTGTTGTGAGTTTGCAAAAAAGAATCTTGAACTTGTTGGCTGAATTTCATACCAGAGTCCACTGTTGGGATGTGAGTCAACATATCTGCAAAATGCTTCAACTGCTCGTCGAGAGCCCATAGCTCTTGTGCATCCAAGATCCAGAATACACACAGTTGGTGGTGCAGAATTCTCTGTGTGAAAAGCTAGTCCATTCTCACATGCCAGATCAGTTTGTACAGTATGAAATGAAAAAGCACTCTGCTGTGATGGTTCTCTATCTCTGTAGAGCATCCATGTGAAAACAATGATGTGCCTTCTGCCAATGGCTTCCATGAAGCCTCACCTTCTTGAAGACCAACTTGCCTGGGCACTACAGCTGGACGTTGTTGTACACCTTGTCGTAGCGCACCAACTTCTCCAACCAGAACAGGGAATCTCTTCATTTCTCTCCTGTTTTGATGTGCTCTTGCATCACGTTGGTTCTGTCCTCCACGACGAGTGCGTCGTTGTTCATCTTGTGCTGCATACGTGGATGTCAAAACATCAACACGTGCTGGCTCTGTCTCTGCAACATCAACACGTGCTGGTTCAGTTGTTCCAAATGAAAAGAAACCATGACCAGAACTTGAAGCTGCAGAAGAATAATGAGCTTGTTGAGTTTGTTGATTCTGTATGGCAGGAGCTGATGTGGTCTGAGGTTGAACATAGGTCGACTTGCCTTTTCCATCTCCTGGCTTTCCTCCTTTTCCATCATCATCCTTGCCTTTCTTGCCTTTCTTTCCTTTTCCTTTTCCTTTTCCTTTCTTCTGGAAGTATCCATACTCATCCATGTAGTACAGATCATCATAGGCCCAATAGCCTTCATTCCAGGCTTGATCATCGGCCCAATAGCCGTCATAGTTTTCATTCCATTCATCTTCTTGCCATTCATCTTCATAACCTTCTTCACTCACCATGTGAGCACGGCCTTTTCTTCTTCCTTTTCCTCGGCCTTTTCCTTTTCTTGATTTGAAGAACCTTCGTCCTCCTCTGCCTTTTCCTTTTCCTTTTCTCTTTCCTTTACCTTTGCCTCGTCTGATGTATTTGCCTTGGAACCTTCTCTGATACCATGTGAAGTTGGCGTCATCATAAATCCAGAAAACATCTTCTAAGGCATCCAGGAATCCTTCTGCGCCGTCTTCTTCATCTTCGGCCCAATAGCCGTCGGTTCCTTCTAATTCACCTTCATCCAGTACGAGGAAAGATCTTCTCTGTGCCATGCCAGAGGGTTGCATCAATGGATTGTCAACTGCTGTTTTGGTAGTGCAAAACATTCCAAAAACAGGTCACGTAGTTCTTGAATGTTGTATCGATCGAGGGTTCGTCCACGATGTGTCATGATACTTGTGAGTGTGTTTCTCTGATCTTGACTCAGGTCAGCTAGACTTACAAAAATCAATGCTATCAAATTTTCACCCAGTGGGAATGCTTGTCGCTGTGCTTCTCTACGATTTTCCTGAAATTGTCTGAATGCCGCTAGTGCCAGTTCATCTGTCCAAGGAACAGCTACATGGGGTGTTCCTGAGGCTGCTGCTACTTCAGCTCTCTCTTGTTGATCTCGTTCATGTTCTTGACGTCGTTGTTGAACAAACAGGATTGCTTCAGGACTAGTCACTGTTACTTCTGGAAGTAAATCCATCCAAGACTCAATAAGTCTATTGCCAGTGAGTTGAAATCTAGTCATCCACTTCTGAAGATCCATGGTTCCTCTGTTGAACTTCATGAACTGCATGAAACGGTATAAGAACACGTTCTGGGCACCTTTGATGAAATGAGGTCGTAGAAATCTTTTGAAATAAGTCACTCCTTCATAGGGATCCCTGAGTAATTCTCTATCCAATAGCCTCTTGTATTGTTGAGCATCTCCTTCCAGTCTGTTGCGCAATGCTGGACCACGTTTTTCTGGTTCTAACTCCGTAATGTCACACCAGTCATCGATTGCATCCTCAAAAGCAAAGAAGCTGGTTCGCCCATCATAGGCTGGAGCAACCTTTGTGGTCATCTGTTGCGTCATATGAATCTGTGTATGCTGGGGTGCTCTTCTCATTGCATAAGAGTCATATTGGTTCCATTCATTTGCATCGACAATGTCGAAGTCATCATCATCATAGCCATGGCTTGCCATTTCTTGGGCTCTACCTGGAGCTCACCCTCAATGAGGGATCACAGCTCCGCTACCACTTGAAGAGGGGCCCTAGCGTCTACTTCAAGATCAGCTAAGGCGTCTTCCCCAATGACAGCACTTGTTTTACTCAGCCTGTTGCCGGTCTGTGCTTGTCTACAGGGTTACTCTATATACCTCTTGAGCCTTGAAGGGCGCATATAAATGTGCTCAATACTCATGCATGTACCTATGTAGGTATTAGGTCGAAACAAAAACAAGGGCGCAGCGCCTCCCCCCCAAAGCAGATTGGAAACACCTATTTTCACATGCAAGGTGCTGGGTTGAATGTGATATGCAGGGTTTGGTTTAGGGTTTATTTAGGGTTTACATATATAAGCCAAAAGCCAAAAGCCAGGTGAAGCCAAAGCCAAGAGCCAAGTGAAGCCGAAGCCAAAAGGTCTTATTTTCCTGCGTTCATTTCCCGAAGCATGGAATACGTAGTTCAACTGTCATTATGTATCTTTTTTTTTACGTATATTAAGGGAAATAAGAGTCTTATTTCCCTTCTTTCCCGTAACATGGAGTAGTTCAAAACAATATAGCCAAGAGCCAAGTGAAGCTAAAACCAAACACCAAAAGCCAGGTGAAGCCAAAGCCAAAAGCCAAGTGAAGCCAAAAAGCCAAAAGCCAGATTATGTCTTTTCTTGACTTATCGAGGAGATAAGGGGCCACAGAAAGCCAAAAACCAGAAGCCAAGTGAAGCCAAAGCCCAAAGCCAACAGCCAAAGTGAAGCCAAAGCCAAAAGCCATGGCCCAAAAAAGCTAAACGCCAAAAAGCCAAAAGCCAATAACCAAAAGCCAATAACCAAAAGCCAAGAGCCAAAGTGAAGCCAAAAGCTAAAAGCCAAAAGAAAGCCCGAGCAAAGCCAAAAGCCAAAAAGCCAAAAAGCCAAAAAGCCAAAAGCCAAAAGCCAAAAAGCCAAGTGGGCACTTGAAGCCAAAAGCCAAGTGGGCGCGCAAATGAGAGATCCTAGCTCCAAAATGCATGCAAAACACAGATTTTAGCTCCAAAGAGCACCAAATAGCAGGGAAAGCTGCTCCAGACTGAAAAACAAAAAAAAATCCTTAAAAAAAACAATAAAAATTCCTAAAAAAATATACCCTCCCTTGAAAACTTCTTGAAACTTGAAACTGCTTGGATTCCACAACAACTTGAGGTGAAAAAAATCAAAAACCGCCAAGAGTGGTTGGACTCAGCGTACCTCTTGAATGGCCCACTCTGCAGCCATCCCCACCAGAGGATCCTGGAGGCATCAAGATGACCACCCCATGGGTGGCGATGAGAGCAAATGATTCCGCTGGGAATAATATGGAATAATCTGTTGATCACCCTCTCTTGATTCTTTTCGATGGGAGTCCCACACTTTTTTGATGGGTGGCGGACGCCTAGAGCCTAACATAGTCCATAGCCGCCATAGCCCAACATAGATGGCCTCCTCCCCATCGTCATTGTCTCCCTGCTTTCGGGAAGACACCTGCAGATTTCACTGTGCATTCTATAATATTCTATAGAATACAGTATTCTATGGCACTGGTTTCAGGATGTTTCAGGTATCATTTCCATGATGTTTCATGCGGCGGTGCTCAAGCAACTGAACCTTCGCTACATGTCTAAATTGTGCATGGGACGTGAGGGCAGTGCAATATCGGCAGGGCAATATCGGGGCACCTTCTTATTCTCTGCCAGTCTTCGATACGTCTTGGCCCTAAAGCCTTGAATCTCTGCAAATCGCTTTGTCGGCAGGACCTCAGTGTTTGCCCAGCCAGGGATGTCGCCAAGGGTTTCCAAGCGATTCTGAGGAGGACACTGGCAAGGACATGGCCCGCTTGTAGACCTCCGGTCTGCCCGGGCACAAACTGAGACTTCAATTGGTCAGCAACATTTCGGGTGCAGCAAAAAAAACGGGAACCTTAAGACTGAGTCTAGGCTTTTCTGCTGTAAATAAATGCACAAAATGTCACCCAATGTAATATGTGGTTGGGTTCTCCAATGTCGAAGACGGGAAAAGGACATGCATTCCCAACCTCTGCCGCCATTTTGAAGCGGCCCTGGTCATTGAGCGCCTGGGGCAGTTGACGACAGGTGATGGTATGATAGTTGAATCCAAGGAGTTTCAAAACAAAAGGAAAACAATCAAACCTAATCAAACATAATCTATCAAAATTCTAGATATTTGCAGTGATCATCTGAGAAAATCGTAGATATTTTCGTAGATATATAATTATAGAAATTATAGTGAGAAATACGTCCTCACACTTTTTGGTGCATCAAGCTCTGCCAAACGCCCCAGCCTCGGCTTCTTGACACCATGCCTGAGGCCATGAATGGACCGAGATGGGTTTGGATGTGGCGAGTGAAGAAAAGGGGTGATGTCCCAACCCGTTCATTTACGTGGGTAGTTGTTTTTGTTGTCTCCAAGTCTTCAACCTTCGCGTTTGAAGAGAATCCTTGATCATTCATGATCATTCATGAATCCAAGCCCCACCTGATTTGCGATTTGTAGGTATGAACTCAGTGATTGAGCCTACCCAATGATCCGGAGTATCAACCTACAACTATAAGATGTGTAGCGCGCAATTGGAGACTCTGACACGAAAGAGTTCATGTCACTCCCCCATCCCGCCTCTGCTAAACGCAAGCAGGCGTCCCCGAGACTGGCGAAGCCTTCAACTCGTGGTGCTGGTGCTTGTCCCTGGTCAAACTGTTCAATGGAAAGTGTGACCAAAATGGGTTTCCAAGTAATTATCCAACTCAGTTCCCTGGTGTCGAACTAGGTTTAGAGTTTAAACTGACCATTCCGCCACATTTTCCGCCCATGTCCGGGGGAGCTGTACACTGTACACACGGAGCTATCCCCCGAATCGACCTAGTCACGCCGCGACCTCTACGGGCTCCCGGATCCGAAGGGTCGCAGGATATCCGGCATAGGAATACCTGGAGCGCTTGCTAGCCCGGACCTGCTCACGGAACCACTTCAGCACATTGGGATTGGAGCTCCCATCCATCCTCACCTCAGGCCCCAGGGAAGCAAGAACATGCAGACATGGCAGGGGATGCTTTGCCATTGCTTGGCTATTGGGATGTCAAAAAAAAAAACTCCATGACTTTGGACAAGTTACAAAGGCACGACACATGGGACACACCGGGTGGTCGGGTCGCACACGAAGGGACTGCGCGATACAGCTGGCATGGAAGCAATGCCTGCAATTGACCAACCTTGGTGGCGTCGGAAACCGGCAAGTGGTTTCGTGGTTGGTCGCCCTTCTGAAGGACAAGCTTT